>MU119333.1:0-128002 GCA_014904845.1 Acephala macrosclerotiorum
AATTATTTATAAAAAAAATTTAATAAAAAATATATATAATTATTAAAAAAATTTATATCGAATTTTAATTTTCGATTTTACGTATTATTTAAATTTAAAAAATTTAATAAATATTTATATTAAAAATTTTAATTTAAATAAATAATTTTATTAAATAATTAAAAATAATTTTTTTTTCGTATTATTTAATGATTTAAAAATCGTTTTAAATATTAATATTATAAAAATATTTTAAAAATTATTAAAAAATACGTATATTAATAACGCTATTAATAAACTAATAATAATTTAATCGATTATTAGTACTATCGATTATTTTGATCTAATATTAATAGTATTAACTCAATATTAATAATATTAAAATATTACTAATAATATTAATTTAAAATTAAATATTTAAATATTTGAAATTTATAATTTATAGTACTTATTTAATTTATTATAAAAGTTTCAAATAAATTTATCGAGCGCGTATTGAGATATTAAACTATAAAATTAGAACTTATTAAATTTTAGTATTCTTCGCTAAAATTTATATGCAGACTAACGATCGCGCTTTATTCGATCAATAGATCTTCATTATCTTATAAATCATACAAATGAATAAGAATGAAAATTGAAAATATTAACGCTATTTAAAATCTGATCGTAGAATCGATCAATTCAAGCAAAATTTACGCGCGTAGAAATACCGATCAAACATACGAGTAATTGCATTGCACTGCGCTGCGTTGCGCTACGCTGCTCGATATTGAGAGCTTAGATTGAGATACTTAGAGACTGAGCGGCTCAATTGATTAAAGTGTGACTGCATAAGTACTTGTCTAAGGGCCGCGCGCAGCCGTTTGCAGCCGCCGAGAGCCGAGAGTTTTAGTATTCTTATAAGTCGAGATTTATTTATTAATTGATTGCCAATTAGCAATCGACTCTTTTAATTAAGCGCCAAAGATTTAGACATACAATTACTGTATAGCGCGCGCCATTAGCAAACTACTAGTACTATTGGCAATTGATTAATAATAAATTTTTTTTTTTTAATAAATTAAAATTAAAATTAATTTAATTTTTTTATAAAAATATAAACGAAAAAATATAATAATATAAAAAAAAAAAAATATAAAATTTTATATAATTTAATATTAATTAAATTTTTATAAAATATATTATTAATCGTTTAAAAAAGTATAATAAAAATTAATATTATATATAATAATTAATAAAATAAATAATATTATTTCAAATATTTTAAATAAATAAAAAATAAAAAAATCGATTTTTTTATTAATTATTTTTTCGCAAATCGTTATTTATTTATAAATAAATTAATTAATTATAAATATTATTATTAAAAAAAAACAATTAATAATATTATAATTTTTACGATTATTTATATTTAAAAATAATTAAAAAAATTTAATTACAATTTTAATAAATATTTTAAAAATATATAAAAAATTTAAAAATTTGTTTAATTTATTATTTACAAAAAAATATAATATTAACGTTTAAAAATTTAATAAAATAATTATTAATAAATAAATTAAAAAATAAAATTTAAAATAATAATTATATTAATATTATTTTATTATAATAATTATTAATTAATAATAGAAAAATAATATTTATTATTTATATTAATAATTTTTATATTTTATTAATTTAATAAATTTTAAATTTATAATATATATATAAATATTATTATTTAATATTTTTTTTATTTAAATTTTATTTAAAATTAATTTAAATATATAATAATTTTTTAAAATAAAATTATAATATTTTTCGCGTATAAAATTTTTTTTTAATACGAGAATTTTTTATAAAAATTTAAATCGATATAATTAAATTTTTATATAAAAATATTATTTTAATCGAATTTAAATTTTTTTTTTAAATTTAAATAATTTATTAAAATTATATTATAAAAATAAATATAAAAATTTTATTTAACGATTAAAACGCGTAATTTAATAATATTATTTTTAATTTAATTTATAAAAAAAAAATATATTATATTAATAAATATTTTATTAAATTATAATATAATTATTATTATTATTATTATTATTATTATTATTATTATTATTATTATTATTATTATTATTATTATTATTATTATTATTATTATTATTATTATTATTATTTTATAATATTATTTAAAAAAAAATTATACGAAATTAATATTTTGTTTTTTATTTTTAAATAAATATTTCGATTTTCAAATTAATATAATAATTTTAACGATTATAATAAATTTTTTAAAAATTATATATAATTTTAATAATATTTTATATAATTAATATATTAATTATTAAAAAATAAAAAAATTAATATTATTATTATTTATTAAAAAAATAATATATATAATAAAAAATATATTTATTTTTAATATAAATTTAAAATTATTTATAATTTTATTTATATTAAATATTTTTAATTAAAAACGACCGACGATTTTTAGTTAATGCGTAATAACTCTATACGTCCCGGAATAATTACGACGTAATTTTACTTATATAATCATTTGCCAAGCTTGTGGCTGACACGAGGCTAAACTGTACCATGCGTGGCCTTGGTTGATAGTATACTTGTCCAAGAATTGAATTGATACGAACGGTAACCATAGCACCCTTAACATGAGGCAAACATTATTCTGCAAGGAGACTGACCCAGGCATATTCTTCGAATGAACTTTATTCAAGTATAAAGTCCCTTAATCCAACGGTTACTTTAAACCGACCCATTGCACTAGTGTCGACATACGCCTCTCCCAAAACGTGATAACGTTTTCCCATTCTGCGAAGGACAACCGGCACCGGACATCCTAGGATCGTACATATGGCATCTCCCGGCCTAACAGTACGAGGAACAAGAGCAATACGATTGATCCACGCAGCCGGTGCCGCCTTGCTGGAGTATAATGCTCTCTTCGCTGCACGACCAAGTCGAAATGAACATACCAACCGGGAGTTCCCGTTGTTCCAGATCTCACGCAAGGCGGTTGCTTCTGGACCTTCCACATCCCCCGTTCTGCTTCCTACCAACGTCTGAACATCAGAAATTCCCCCGCCTTGACCAGCAAAAAGAGTTCGAGTAGTAGCTTCAATGGACATCAGCACCGTATGTTCATCTTTTGGCATACCATTTAGACCAAGAGTCAGGCACTTCCGGTAGTGCTTCCGTTCCCGATCAATATCTGCTTGATCCCACCAAGCCGTTGCTCCGACTCTGGATTGTATATGTCGTGAAATCGTCCGCGAAACTCTACCGATGACGAAGCCTTTTACCCGCAACCTGTCGTTCAGAAAGGAAAAGACGGCTTTCTCTGCAAATAAGCTTGGCTTATCCTGTGGCTCTATAGAGCAACATTCGTACGGCGTGGCCAAGTATGGGCACCAAGATGGCATATCTAGCTGCCATTTATCGTCTCCGTGAGCACATGGAGGCGTCTGACGCCCTCTGATGACGATGATGTATAAGCTCTGCGTCGACTCGATGATTACCCGAGTTGTATGACGAACAAGTTCATGTATTTCAGTCTTGTAACGAACTGGTATTTGTCGCCGGATGTCGTCGCTGAGCAAGTTTAGAAAGGCGAAGATGTTGTCATGTCTTTTGAGGCATCGCCTGTCTAGAAAGCAATCCAAAAAGCGTTTGGAACATATCTGCTGGGAATCCAGTCTCAAGATTCTCACCTCAGGATCGCCCCGGAAGTGGACGCGCATTGGTTCGCTCTCATCTGAACGGATCCCAATATAGCCTTGCTTATCGCGGGGATAAACTTTCTCGAGTGTCGAATACGGCACCACCTCGGAGCCGCACTGGATAACAAGGGAACGAGCAAACGTCATTTCTTGCACAATCCAAGCGCGAAACCAGTAAGGCCGGTCCATTAGTTTCCTGAAAGGATCATGCTGGCTGTGGGTTTCCTCGTTGCTGATTCGAATTGCCATCACCGCAGATACTGGTGATATATGTTGCTCCTGTATCAAATTCATTGGCCAATAAGCCAGACTGCTGGCCTCGTCTGACGGTCCTAACCACGCAATAACTCTCTCTGCGAGCTTGTAAATCCAATGCATCGATTTCACCTGCGCTTCCTTTTCTTTCTCATCACATTGGTTAATGCATATCGCATCAACCCAGAGCATCCTGTCAGAACTGGGAAATCGTAGGTATCTGAGGACTTCCGCAAGGTTACGAGTAACGGCAAAACGAGATCCACAAAGGATGATAAAATCTGGATTTTCCTTTTCACCCCAAACGTAGGAAAGTGCCTCGTATGACGCCTGCGCAAGGGGTTCTTTCTGTCTCAGGTCGCACTTGATTTCGTCGGACGTAGAACCAGGGTGGAGGACCAAAATACGTGCTGTTCCTGCCTCTAGGCGTTCAGGATAGATTAGACCCTGATCGACTACCGGTTGGCTAAGTTGCTCTAGCGTCGATTCATGTGCTGGGTTCGTTATGTCTTCAGCTTCAGACCGTTCCCGTTTGACATGCTTCGGACGTCGAAGTTCATCCCAGGAAGGCCGAATATCATTATCGTCGGCCCGATTTCGTTTCTTGTCCATACTTTGAAAGGGGTTTGAATCTGCAACTGTATTTGGCGGTGTAACCGTGCTTATAACTTATTGCGGTGATGGAGATGGGGATGGGAACGATTGAGTGGCAGCTTAAGGCACCGGCGAGAATAGGCACGTGACTGCTCATGGAAATTGTTACGTAAAGGGATCCAAGGTTAGCTGATGCAGCCTAATCTAGCTTAGCGTAGCCGACCGAGCGTAACTTTCATGCCGTAGTTTTATAAAATAAATTACTTTTTATTATATTATTATTTTAATAAATAATAATAATATTAATTTATTTATTTTAAAATATAATTTTAATAGTTTTTTAATTAAAAATTTTTATTTTTTATTAATATTAAAAATAAATATTATAAAAAATATAATTTAAAATATTAAATATATTAATATATTTAATAAAATAATATACGTTTTATATAAAATATTTATAATTAAATTAAAATAAAATATTATAATTGTTTTATATTAATTATATATTATTTAAATTTTAAAAAATTATTTATATTAAAATATTTTTTTTTAATAAAAAATAATATAATAATATATATAAAAATTAAAAATATAAATTTTTTAAATAAAATTATTTATTTAATTTAAAAATTAATATTAATTTTTTAAATATATATAATATTAATATTTTTAATAATAAATAATTTTATTTAAATTTAATTAATTTATTAAAAAATTTTATTATTATATAATTTTAAATTAATATATAATCGTATTACGTTTATAATTATATTTAATTAAAATCGCGATTATTAAAAATAATTAAATTAATTATAATAATTTAATATAAAAAACGAAAATTTTAAAAATTATATATTAAATAAAATAATTTAAATTAATTAAATTAATTATAATAATTAAATATAAAAATTTAAAAATACGTTTTTATTTAAAATATTAAAATAAAAATAAAATTTATTTTAATTATATAATTATATAATTTTTAAAAAAAAATTTAAAAAAGTTTTTTTAAAATATATATTAAAAAAAAAATTTAAATAAATTAAATCGATCGTAATAATTTAATATAAAAAATAAAAATTTTAAAAAAAAAAATTTTAATAATATAAAATTTTATAATATATTTTTATTTTAAATATTAAAAAATTTAATAATTTATTAATTTTTATCGTTTAATAAAATTTTAAATTTTATTTTAATAATTATTTTAATTTTAAATTTTTATAAAACGTTTAAATTAAATAAATTAATAAAAATAAAAAAAATATTTTAATAAAAATATATATATATAATATTAAAAATATAAATTTATAAAAGAAATTAATTATAAATTAATAAAAATATTTAAATATTATAATTTAAATAAATAATTTTTTTAATATATTATTTAATAATATTATAATTTTTATAAATTAAAATTAAAATTAATTTATTTTTTTATAAAAAAAATATAATTATAAATAAAAAAAATATAATAATATAAAAAAAACAAATATAAAATTTTATATAATTTAATATTAATTAAATTTTTATAAAATATATTATTAAAAAAATAATTAATAATATTATAATTTTTAAAATTATAATTATATTTCGTTTTTATTTATATTTAAAAATAATTAATATTAATATAATTAAAGAAATTTAAAAATTTATTTAATTTATTATTATATATTTTTAATAATAATAATATTAATATAATAATTATTAATAAATATAATACTAATAAAAAAATAAAATTTAAAATATATAAAAAAAATTTTAATAAAAAATAAAAATATTTAAAATAAATTTTTAAAATATTAATTATATTATAAACAAATTTTAAAAATATAAAATTTTATTATTATAATTATTAATTAATAATAAATATTAAAAAATTTATAATATTTAAAATTATTTTTATAAAAATCAATTTTTTATTATTAATTAAAAAAAAATATTATTATTATTTTTAAATTATATTTTAATTTATTTAAATAAAATATAAAATATTATATTATTTTTATATATATAATTTAAATTTTTAATTATTTATTATTATAATAAAAATATAAATTAAATATAAAAATAATAAAAAATTATTAATAAATTATTATTTAAAAAAAAATTTAAATTAATTTATAAATATTAAAAACGTATTAAAAAATTTTTTAATTAAATAAATAAAATTAATATATTATATATTATATTTTAATAATTTATTAAAAGTTTTATTAATAAATTTTATAATAAATATATATATTAAAAATTTGAATAAATTTTTTATTTATTTATTATTATTAATTTTTTTTTTATTAAATTTTTTATTTAAAATAAAAAAAAAATTTAAATTTAAAACGAATTTATTATATAAAAAAAATAATTATAATAAAATTATATTTTTTTTAATATATAAAATTTTTTTATTTTTTATTATTAAAATAAATAAATTTAAAATTATATTAAATATTAAAATAATTAAAAAAATTCATTTTTAATATTATAATTTAATTAAATTATATTTTATATTATTTTTATTTTATATTTTAAATATAATAATATTAATTTAAAAATTATTAAACTTTTTATAAAATTTTATAAAAAATTTTAATTTTATTTAAAATCGTTTAAATAATTTAATTATTTTATTTAAATAATAAATTAATATTTTAAATAATTAATAAAATAATAATATTTATTATTATACAATTTTTAAAAAAATTTATATTAATTAAATTTTAAAAAAAAATTATATAATAATAATTAAAATTAAAATATATATAATTAATATATTATATAAATTAATCAAAAATTTAAAAAACGAAAAATAATTTTAATTTTAAAATAATTATAAAAATAAAAAATTATTAATTTAATTATTAAAAAATTTTTAAATTCGTATAATATAATTTTATTATTTATAAAAAACGTATTTTTAATTTTTAATAATAAAAATATAAAAATTATTTTTATATAATTATTAATAATTTAAAAAACAAATTAATATTTATTTTTATTTTTATTTTTTATATAATAAAAAATTGAATTTTTTAATTAAAATATAATTTATAATATTTTTAAATTATTAATAAAATATTAAAAATAAAAATAAATTAAAAAAATTTTATATATATTTTATATTTAATAATTATAAAATTAAAAAACGTATTTAAAATTATAAAAATATAAATAAATAATATATTAATTTTAAATATTATATAAAAATTAAAAAAAAATATTTAAAAATTTTTATATAAATTTTAAAAAATTTAATATAAAATAAAAATTTTTAATATATATTTTAATTAATTAAATCTAATTAAATTATTTTATATATTTAATAAAAAAATTTATTATATAAACGTATTAATAATAAGTTTTTTAAATTAAAAAATTAATATATTATTATTATTTTTATTTTTATTAATATTATATAAAATTAAATTATATATTTTATATAATAAAAATATAAATTTATTTATTTTAATTTATTTTTTATTACGTTTTTTAAATATTTTATAAATTATATAATATTTTTTATTATAAAAAAAATTTATTAATATTATTAAAAACGTAATTTAAAATATATAAATTTAAATTTTTAAAATTAATTAATTATAAAATTTATTTAAATATAAAATTAATAATAAATTTTATTAAATTTTATTAATTTATTATTAATTATTATTAATAAATTATTAAATATTTTTTTTAAAAAATAAAAAATAAATTATTTAAAAATTATATAAATATTTTATTATTTTAAATAAAAACGTATTTTTAATAAATTTTATATTAAAAAAATATTATTCAAAAAAAAATTTAAAATTTTTATTTTTTATATTAAATTATTATAATTAATTTAATTAATATAAATTATTTTATTTAATATATAATTTTAAAATAAAATTTTAAATTTTTCAATTTTTAAATAAATTAATTAAATTTAAATTAAATTATTTATTATTAAAATAAATTTTATTATATATTTATAAATAAAAATTAAAAAATTTTTTTTTGTCTTTTGTTAAAAGTTAACAATGTCTAGTAAAATGGGTAAGCAGACTTGAGTAAATATAAGCCGAAGCTGAGCCGGGCCTAAGCCAGCCTAAGCAAAGGCGGCGCGAGATCACGTGAGCTTAATAGTTGGGAGGTGTCGAGATTCCGGCCAAGAAACAAAAATTCCTCAATGTCCCACTCCAAATCAAATATTGTAGCAATAAAACCGAGCGGAATGAAACACCACCCTATCCTCACTTCCACAATCTCAAAGAACGAGAGGGAACTCACCCCATGATATCAAATTGCATCCTCACAGCCGTCAACCTACTCACATACTCACTTGTAGGAACAGCCGTCCTCCCCATCCCCATTGAAAACCTCTTCATCCCCGTCGCCAAATCATCCATATGAGTCATCGCCACTCCCGCCTCTACAAACGCCTTTGTCATCTCGGTGGTTGAAGTTACGCCGCCAAAGCCCATGTCTGCGTCTGCGACGATTGGGGCGAGGTAGTCCCAGTTCTCGAGGTCGCCTCGCTTAGATTCAGGGGTTGACATTCGTTGTCTGTGGGGATGGGAGTCGGATATGATGGTTAAGTGGGAAGGGAGAGGAGAGGAGACTTACTGCCTTTGGCGTTGGTCGTGCCACATTTGTGAGCGGAAGATCTTGTCTACCACTTTGGGTACGGTATCCCAGGGGTAATCGGCGGCGTCGCGACCTGGTGTTGAGGCCTCGGAGGTACCGCAGAGAGACCCGGAGACGTAGATGGTCTTCGCAATAGTTTAATATCAGTCCTAAGTTCTCGTGACATTGTTTGTAGAGGAATGTGTGTGACTAACCTGCTGATGCTTCACCATTTGCGAAACCTGAATAGGATCCGTAGCACCATACGTGAGCTCACATGCCCCGTTCTTGCGATGCTCACTGAATTGTGCCCAAAGTTTGTCTGCCATGGTGCTCGAGACATATGTTTGAGGGATTGAGTTGCGGAGGCCTGCGATCGTTTTCGCGGAGTATGGTCTGCAAGAGCTAATTTAGTAAAGTGACGTTGAGGTTTTGGACAGGAGGACTGCTTACCGCTTGAGATGAGCTTGTCGAGGACTCTTCCATGCTGCTTATATGGACGCAACTTCAGCCTCGAAAGCTGCTTGCTCAGCAGCGATATCAACTTTGAGAGCTGGCATGACGACTAAAGTGTGTTCCTAGAGAAGAGTTTGTGAATGGACGAAGATTGACTTCAGCAGGACACAAAGTAGCTTCAAGTTTCGGGCTCTAGAAACAACATGGAAAGCACTTACTTTTGAAACCCTTGCCTTCCTCATTGACCTATGAGATATCTCGCTGTTCCAACAAATGCCAGGACCCCGAGTCCCACATAATTCTGGTTGAAAGTGGGATTGCCGGCATGAGTGGACAAGAGGAAGACGGACTTTGATAACGAAGTCCGCCATGCCAAGGATTGAGAGCTGAATGGACGGAATAAGCGGCCCCCCATTCTCATTGTCGGCGTCCACGCCGAAAGTACGCGCCCTTAAAGGACTAGACTCTGGGACATCGGTTCTGAAGTATTGAAGAACCAGAAGAGCCATTCCCATTCCTGAAACGCCGTCACTGATCAATAGCACCACTCATATCCTCCACTAGCTTCAACACTCTTCTATGCGCTCTCCCCTTCCTCAGCTCTCCAACCAAATGATACAACTCAGCGTGAAACCTCCAAGCACAATTATATACTCTCCTCCCCTTCCTCACCACCTCATCATTCAACAAATCAAACACAGCCTTAAAATGCCTCGCACTGTCCCATCTCGACGAAAACTCCGCTAAAGTAGCAGCACAAGCCAAAAGAGCAACTTCAATATCAGGTGCCCTATACACTTCATGAGCTAGAGGAGGCGGCGTAGCCCAGAAGCAGTAGAGAAGCGTAATCCCAGCCTGAAACTGATGAACAAGCGCAGTCCACGTATAACAACTCTTCTGATCGGGAATCTGCACAAACCTAAAATTCCTCAACACCTCACTCCCCGCCTGAACAACGTACCTAACCTCCTCCTCATTAACCGCCAAATTCATATTCGGAAATAATGCTAGGACGTTGTAGTAATAAAGATTGGAGAGCCAGCGAGTAGAGCTGTGAGACATCGGGTCTGAGACGTGGGCGAGGTCGATTTTCCATTAGTCGAGCTCGAGACGGAGGGGGGATGAGAAGAGGTTGGCTACACCCCCGCCTCGGCAGAGAGAGTGGTATTCGAGGCGTTCGACAGTGGTGTGGATTTTGGATTGGATTTGGCGGAGGAGGAAGCGATGGTCGGTTTCTGCTACGCCAGTTGCGGTTGCGGTGGCGGATTTGGGGGAGTGGGCGCCTTGGAAGACTATGCTATCTCCTCGAGAGCGTGAGAGTGACTAGTAAAGAGGTCAGCATCAACAATTGTCAAGGTCAGGAAGGGACACTGCGCACTTCTGTATCAATCAATTCATCGGCAACCGACACTGGTCTATCAAAGGCCATGGCAATCAGACGGTCGAGACCATAGCATACTCGCATGACTTGCCGTTGAATAATACTTTCGCATATCTCGTCTTGGTTACGAGGTTGGTCGTATGATTGATTCCTTCTGACCTTCTCTTGATATAACCCAGCAAGAGCACAGTGCATCATAGCTTTCGACGCATAGTCATCGATTGTATCTGCAGACTCGCTGTGCATGGCATGCATCGTGAGTAGTAACGAGGATTGAGTGTGCAATATTGGCGAAGGTTGACTCAATGCTTGAAGGAGTGATTTCTTCGCTCGTTCATGGTAGAACTGGGTACCAAAGCTGTTTAGCTGGAGTACAAGCAGGGTACTTGAGTGGAGCTTACCTTCGATCTCAGAATATGCTGTGAGCCTTTGTCGAACTTTTGTGCTACCAACGCACCCACAGAGCGTACCATATCAACAAAGAATCCACACTAGTCTTCCGTACCTGAGTTCATCTCGTTTTCCGTCTGGTCTGCCCATTCTTTCCATCGCGTTTCTTGTAAGAATGGCTACGATGACTGAACATTTGTGAAGTAGAGCCTGTCATAGAGTACGGAAAGTCCTCGTGTGGTCTCAGTATTCGACAAGTGAGCTGATATTTGCGATCCGAAGTTGAACAACGAGCCAAAGCCAGGATTGAAGAGACGTGGATATTCGGAAAGCTCCTGCTGAATCCTGGGACGTCATAACTCAGTCTCCTGGGTCCTGATTTCGACGAGAGTCGGTATTCATTGGAAGCGAAATCTAAGTCGAAGCTGTCACCTGAGCTCTGAATATTGTCGCTGCCGTTGAAAATCTCGATTGAATCTTGCGCACCGACACAGGGCTCAACATCGTGTTATCGAACCTGCCCGCTTCTTTCGTCGATCCAGCGAGAAGTGGACTTCTCTGCAGCCACAAGTGATCTCTCACAATATCCGGATTGGTGGATCGAGCAACATCCTCCAATTTCACGATATATTGCTCTAATAATGCAGTATGACTCTCGAGTGACTTGATGTAGCTATACACAGTTAGCTATTGCTCTCGATCCATTGCATTCTTCGCACCTACTTTGCTGGTGAGTCGATTGGTGATCTGACGGGGCTCGATGGGATACACTATATCAAATCTGTCACTGTTCTTGTCCTCAAAACAGAATGTGTTTAAGGTTCGAACCTGATCTCGTCTTCCGACACTCTCCACAAATTGGCTTCTCGTGGTCACGCTGAAAATGAATGTTGGCCAGCGGTCTCAATCAATTGGATGCTAGATTGACCTCACGTTCTTCTTCCGCCTCCGACATCGCAAGCAATCTTTCTTGGGTATCCTAAGTCTTCCAGCATTCTCCTCTCTTGACTGTCGATACAAGCCTGAGGATGTTCACATTGTCAACAAGAAATCTTGGCACAATCGAAATTAGTGTAGAAAAGATGAGTTCCAAGAAGTGGTGTGAGATTGATAACTCGATGGGTGAAGCGAAGTTGTGAGGAAGAGGAAGATAAGGAGCAACCCCGCCCTTGGCTTCAAACTAATCTTGAAGCAGCTCAAGACTTGCGACTGGGGTTTCAGTAGGAAAGAAGATGATTCTAATTCTATGTAAAGTTCGTTTGATTTGAAGATAAAACTAAAAGTAGTAACAGCTATGCTAGCTTGAAGTCCGAAAGAATATATGCCGAGAAAGCGCACGTGATCATGTCTTCCTTCTCCTTTTACTGAACAGAAACTGGTCAGCTAGCCTGAAGTGAACTCCAGAGGTGATTTTACAGGAGTGAGTTTGGTCAGTTGGACTAGGAAGTGCAGGAAACACGTCATGATTGAGCAGGCAGAAATCTAGACAAGGTTGACCAGTGTTGCGAAAGGAACGTTACAAACTGATACCTGCAAGATTGGGATTTGCATCATTGTTCCATGACTAGCTGGCCACAGTTCTAAGACAAAAGTATATTCAGATCCCTGAGCACTGGCTTGCCTAACCGCAGATCAGGAAGGAGTTGGTCGACTGTACATTTCAACAAAGCAGGCTGAACGATTGGCGCTAAGTCTAAACTCGTTAAACTGCTCAAAACCAATTGGGAGAATTGAGTTTCGTCGTAGTAGTAACAGAAAGAGCCAAGCAACTAGAATCCGCCCATCCCGCACTTGCCTGTGAATTGCTGCTCTTCGGGTCCGGAATCGGGCCGGATATCGGGTTAGCACTGGACCGAAACTTAGGTCCGGCTACCCGCACCGACTCAACTAGAAGCAATTCGGGCTGTGAATGATTGGTGGCCTTGCGGTACTACAAAGTTAGGAGAAGGGACGTCAAGTCCTGGATCCTTCTTCACAGCCGTTTGGGTTCAATGCGAACAACGTGCGCCGGCTGCCGAAACCGAATCTGTTACTAACGCCGACACCGACATCGACACGGACGTTGGGCCTGACGGACGTCAAACAAGGATGACCACGCATGCAAGTAATTGGACAAGGGATGGGAAGAGAAGCAGCAAGGAAGAAAGCTCGTGTATTCTTGCACTGTTGTTGAGGGCTTTTGGCAATGGCAAGATAGCAGTCTGAAACAGCTGCAGATGGCTGAAGGTACACGTGCCCAAAGTCGTAGAATAGTCAGAGCAAAAGCCGAAGCCCCACGCTTGGATAACAACTTCTTGTCAACAAGTCAACAGAGAAAAATGGCAGCAAACAATGAGCACGTGCTATGGACAAGGCATACACGGTCCCGGATGAGAGGCTTTTGATGGCTAGATATTGCGTATGGATCAGGACATCGTGTTTGCAATAAAACGTGGGGAGATAGTGGAGTGGTATGCTAGACGCATTGGGAAGGAGCAACTTGGACCTCTTTCTTATAACACAGGCCACTATTTGCCTCAAACAATTTTCTCGGTGCATTGCTTGCATTCAAGGAAGGAACAGCGATCATGCCGTGCAGCTCTGAGGGATGTAAGGCAACATGGAGGAAGAGAGGAGGGAGCCGACCTGTACCTCTCGGAATTAGCCATCCACGATCTCTTGGGCTTGGGAGGCAAATAAATGGGACCGTATGTTTCCAATTCATCTGTGACAACTAATAACGCTAACTTGAATGATCGTCCTATCCTACGATGATAGTGCTTCGATGAGGCTGCCTTGACTACATCTCGTGATGCACGTCTTCCGCCTCAGAAAGTGTGCCTAGGCAATTGGCTCAACGCCTGCATTGGCATTTCCACCAACCTCTACGTCGGTGAAAAATCTCGCCCGGCAGTCCCCAGAATAGAAGGGTTAGGTTTCTATTTTTTGTTCTTTTTTTCTTTTTCTTCGAGAAGCATGGCACATTCAGGTCTGACCTTAGCGGCGGCCGTGCTGCCCCTGACTTCTCTCTAGCTGCGTTGATATCGAACTTGATATTGGTGTGAGGTGTAAAAAAGCAAAAACACACGATGGCCGCTTAGCTCGTATCAGGCTTTTCGAGATTGCTTCCGAGACCTTCTTTCCTTCCAGAAGATATCAAGGATGCCCCGGGCCGCCATGATCCCCGACCCGAATATCGATGTTGATCGCACGACGTGTCTTCGCCATTCACAACTCGCACGGACGGTATGCAGCATCCTGGTTCTGGACGTCGATTCGTAAAGCAATAAAGTTTTGCATCAATGAAGACCGAAATGATTGAGACATTGCTCGACCCCTGGGGACTAATGCAGGATGCAGCAGACAAGAGGGTGTCGACACGGAGTTGCCGCTCGGCGCGGGGAGAAAGTCTGTGATTGGTCTGTTGACGCCTGTCTGGACGTTTCGTTGATATCACGTGCCGTGGGGGTGTATCGACATGGATTCCGATAAGCTGCAAGTCCTAAGCCTCGAGTGACATTTATCTTCTGCCCTCCGCCAAGTCCATGTCCGACATCTGCATCTCATCAGTCGTATATCCTCCCAAACGAAACATTCAGCTCATGCCTCCGTCAAAGCAATGCCACCACGAATCCGCACCATTGAGGGCTCATGCTGGGGGTGTAAGGAGAGAAGAGTTATATGCGATTTGACCACACCCTGCTGCGACAAATGTTCGAAAATCGGACGACGGTGTGACTATGGGAAAGTGAGGCTGCGATGGACTGACTGTGTAGCCTCGAGGGGACGTCTCGCAGGAAAGAAGATTCCATTGTGCCAGTCGCCGGTACTAGTAAAGACGACCGATCACCATATTCTCTATTTCGAAAAGGAACTTCTACCTCGATTCAATCTGACCAACACGGTCCCGGACATTGACCTCAAAATGCTGTCGAAAGATCCGATTCTACTTCAGTCAGTTGTTGCCGTCGCCAACGCCCATGCGACATATCGAAGCGCGAATGAGAAGGAACTTTCGCTGGCCAAGATACAAGACAGGAATAATGCGCTCAGGATGTTCAGGAAGCACTTGATGGGATCACATACGGATGAGACCAACAATTCTCTATTCATTGCGAATGTACTATTATGCATCCTCGACGGCATCATCGAACCTATTACCGAAAGTTCTGCGACTCATCACCACATCGTCGGCGGTAAAGCTATCCTCAAACAGTGGAAAGGCATGAAAGAGGTCTTTCAGCAGAAGTATGAGCTGCCAGTGCTCATGTTATCAATCTTCGCTACCATGGACCTTACACACGCCTTGCTGATCGGGGATGACCCGTACTTCGATGCCTCGTGGTGGACAGAGTTTGGAGGTTTCGAACCATGGTGGGGTAATGTGCCCAAGGACGACGACTTCATCGAGATTATGTCAATTCTCTCGCAACTAGCAACGCTTGGGCATGAGGTACGAAACTTTCGAAGCACGGCTCCAATTGGAGTGCTATTTTCAGTCCAGCAGGCCTTGGAGCGACAGGCCGCTCGACAACAGGAGATTGAGAAAACCTCGGACAAGGCGGCGTGGGCAGCTTTCTGCGCATGCTATCGATTTTCGGCGTCTGTGTATTTGTATAGAGCTCTCAGCGTTCTCGATGTCGATCATGAACTTGTTCAAAAGGCTGTGAGAGACTGCATGGAGGTTATCAGTGGACATGAGCTCACTGACAAACTGCATCACTGTATCTTGTTTCCCGTGCTCATCATTGGCTCACATAGTCTGGATAGCGAGCAAAGAGTTGAAATCCGGAAAAGCTTGGCCCGAACTGCAAGCTACCTATCCTTTGAAGCACTTCGATCCCTGGAGACCTTCCTCGAGAGGCGCTGGAGAGAGCTGGATGTATCATCTGAGCTCAAGGAGCAGAGCTGGTGGGTTTATTTCGACGAGATCGCCAATGTGACATGCCTGTTCTGAGGGGAGAGAGGAGGACCGTCATCTCCATGCACCAACCTATAACACGACTTCGATGCTACTTCTTGAACTGACTGCTGGCATCATAAGACCTGCTGCATGGGATGATTGACGTCCATCCTGGGTAGAGATTCTCGCACAGCGAGTCCGTTCGTTTGAGTGCTCTTTCCTAGTGTGCTAACAGGTCAAAATCGAACGAGCGACAAAACATCAAAAGAAGCGCCAGTCTGACAGTTATAATGGAAGCTTCGGAGTCCTCATGGATCTATCTCGGCGATATGCAATTCGAACTCGGACTTGATCCTCCGTATTGGCAAATGTTTCTTCTATTTAACTCTCACTTTGGGGTATTCATCCGGCCTGAGTGATTCAGATAGGAATCCACTGGTGCGGCCGCACTGCCAACCAAGAGGGAACGCAGTACCCTGGTAATTGTAAGTACTAACGATTCCCTCGTCCTCCTTTTCGAACACCTTACGATGCAGTCCTACCTCAAAACTGACATCATAGAGGCATTTATTGAAGCGCCATCGAACGCGATTCTCACGATTGGTTGTCCACATGCGCGTCTCTTCCTATTAGTCGATCGCGAGTTGGACGCCTCGATGCCCTGTTTGAGAAAAGCTTCCGAAACCCGCGAGATAAGAAAGTGTGGGGTGCCGACTGATAACACCTTCAAAGTCCAGCTTCACCCCTTCCTCCTGCACTCTCTCACCGGTCTGGATCTTTAATCCAATGATATACGGTTGAACCCTACGACATTCGTTTGAGGCTCATCAGAATTCAAGATGCCTGCCTCTACGGTTCTCAAGGCTTGGGAAGCATGTGATCTGACAGACACAGTAAGTTGTTTGCTTTCAAGATAAGGCGTCTTCAGCCTCGTGTCTATGGACAAACAGTCATGTTCACTTCTGAATTACAACTCTTGTAGTTTGAGAAACAGCTTGCTGACAATGTGAAGTTGTTCGTCCTCGTTTGTACGGTCTTCTGCTGGCCTATCATTCCTGCAGTAGGATTGGCCTATTCGGGCTACAGCCATCGTCGCAATGGAATGGCGTCATTCATGCCTTCAATCATGGTCATCGCAACTTGCACCATTCAATGGTTCGTCATCGGCTACTCTCTTGCCTACGGAGAAGGCTCTGGGGTCATTGGAGACTTCAAGTATGCCTTTCATCGTAGCGTTCTTGCCGATCCAGTTGGCACCATCCCAGCAATCCTCTTTAGCGAGTTCCAGCTTGTCTTCGAGGCTACTGTCTGTGCCATTGCCGTTGGCGGTGCTTGTGAGAGAGGTAGAATGTTGCCGTTGATCCCATTCATTGTCGTCAGTCACCTGCCCGATCCTCAAGATTGCCTTGCTAACAGATTAAGCTTTGGTCCACATTCATTTACTGCCCTCTGGCTCACATGGTCTGGTCAGAAACCGGGTTCCTGGGTCAGCTAGGTGTCCTCGACTTCGCAGGTGGAACTCCAGTCCATATCTGCTCAGGAGCAACAGCATCGGCACTCTCAATCTACCTCTCCTACCCTCGATTCCGCTCCAGACGATCATCTGTTCGGACTCCATCGCATCTCCAACTTCATCGCCCAGGAAATTCAATGTCCCAACTCATTGCCTTGGTCATTATCTGGAACTCATGGCTTGCGTTTGATGCTGGTACTACGCTCAGCTTCAACTTTAAATCTGTCATGGCTCTCTGCGTCACCAATCTCTGTGCTTCGGGTGGTGCATTGACCTGGGCGTGCATGACATATTTCGAGACTGGTAAATGGTCACTGGACTCAACGTTCATGGGCGCGATCGCTGGACTCGTCATGATCACTCCAGCTGCGGGATTCATCGATATGCCAACTTCATTCTTCTTCGGCGTCTTCGGCGCCGTCATCTGTCGCCAAGCTCTGAGAATCAAGTCTACTAAGTTCGCTGCAAAGATGAAATGGGTTGATAGTGGAGACACATTCGCTACACATTGTGTTGGTGGTATTGTCGGAACTCTTGCAACTGGACTCTTTGCTAGGAAAGAAGTCGCGTTGTATGACGGTGCTACGGTCATTGATGGCGGTGTGTTCTTCGATGGAAATGTCAAGCAAATTAGTATTCAGCTGTTGGAGGCAGTGATTGGGTTCACATGGTCTTTCGTTGGGTCTTATGTCTTGTTTGCTCTTATTGATTGTGTGCCTGGCTTGGAGGTGTTGGCTAAAGACGAGTAAGTCATCCCATTCCCTTTTCTTTGGGCAGAACTGATGCGAGTGACAGAGACATCGTATCAGGCATGGACGCAGCAGAAATGGAGGAATCGTTCGATGGTCAATGTGAAGAAGATTACCACCCCTTCAAGAACGGCGAGATTGAGTTAGACTGAAGATTAGGACATCCACCGTCCCTGAAAGGTCCCAAGAATATAATTGCTTATGTGGCTTTAGCTCTCGTCAAAAATAGCTCTTGTCTGATCTTTAATCAAGGCAGAATCGAACACCAACTCTGCCCAATCCTCCAATCTCCACATCTGTACTCTAAACTTTCTTTTTCTACGGAGATAATTTCCGTCTCTCAATACACCCGTGAAACACCGAGACTCCGCATTCTAGAGTCCCCATATGCATCTCCCCACGTTCTCCGCTCAACGGTCAACAGTCAACTAGATAAAATAGCTATCGGAGACCTCGGCCTTTATTCCGCAGTCTCGGTAATTGTAGCGACGCCATCACACTTCTCAAGCAATGAAAAAAGCCCTCCTTCTCCAGCGGTCAGCATTCCGAGACATCACTCTTAGCACCATCCGCTGCAGAAACTTATCTCGCAGCCATCAAGCTTGATTTAGAAGGTACTACCAAAACATCACCTCCTCATCCCACATCAGTCCCGTCCTTACCACAGTCTCGGGACCTCGTTTACGCGTCTCTGCTGCAATATCAAACTTGCCCAAGTCCATCAACCACTCATATGAAATAGAAAATTGATGGGGTCAACTCGGTCGTGCTAGTTCTTACCCCACACGCGCGTAAGATGTATGGATGCCTAAGGAAGAACATTTGGTCTCTAGAACTGCCATTCCGAGTCTAGCGGTGGCTTCATGGGTCCATGCACCGGGAGCCAATGAGGAGGATACCAAAACACTCAACCTTGACTTTCTTTCCACACCGAACACGGTAAATGCTCCTGAGACTGCCGCCACTTGAACCACCAGCCAAACATTCAGATGATGGACAGAATTGGGAATGATGATTGGATGGAGGCGAAAAAGACAGGGGCTTGGAAAAGGATAGTTTGTGCGAGGAGCGGTTCTGATATCTACCCGCTAAACCCGCTGCTGCACACCATGAGCGGGCCACGAGCTATGGTACTGTATGGGTGTGGTTGCAGTGCATCGGTACTGCAGGGCACATTCCGCCATTGATGTTGGCTTCCGGGAGGCAAGGCAAGGTATGGGCTTAGTGGTAGGGGAAGGACGAGGGCAGGGCCTATCGATCTTATAGTTATAGATATGGTCGATGACATGACAGACATTTGAGGGGATTCGAGTACCTAATAAGGACATCTTCTACCCTCTTCCCGACTTCGTACGGTACAATCTACCTGCTTTGAATCGAATTGTTGCATGCAGTCTGATTGTGCGTATCTTTGAATTTGAAAGTTTGATTGATACGACTGGGATAAGGAAAAGGTATAAGGAGGGAAATTTGAACTTGTTTGGTACTTGCCTTTGTGGTATCACGTGGAGAGATAATAAGACTGGATCTGGGAATTTTGGAAGGAGTGTTGCACTGCATGCGAACTACTCGATCGATGCGATCTTGATCATTCGAGCGAGATCCCAATACTACGGTTTCATGAACTTTGGTTCCAATCAACAACGCATCCTTCAGTCGCCTCATTTTCTGCAGGAACACGGCACAAACGACAAGGACAAGGAGAGAAAAGAAGAGAGGCGAAATCACCGCCATGTCAGCAACAGAGGATACCAAGCTGGCGGACGAGAAAGCCATCCCTCCTTCGCCGACCAATGGCGATGCTTTGGGAGAGACTCACGATCTGGATTCACTGACGGCTTTGGGGTACACACCTGAGTTGCGGAGAAATCGGTCTCTATTCACGCTGCTCTTCCAAACCCTCGCTATCGCAGCTATCCCCTTCGGTGAAGGCTCGCCTTTGATCGTCGCCATCTATGGAGGAGGACAGCTCTCGATCTTTGTTGGTTGGTTGGTGGTTATGGTTCTGGACGAATGCGTGGCTTTGAGTTTGGGCGAGTTGGCGTCACGTTACCCTACTTCTGCTGGACCCTATTATTGGTCTTTTCAGATTGCGAAGACGAATAAGACGGTCTTATCTTTCATCACGGGATGGATTTGGTTGATTGGGAATTGGACGATTACGTTGTCTGTCAACTTCGGTTTCGCGTCTTTGATATCGGCGACGGTTTCGATGTACCATCCTGATTGGGCTGCGAATGATTGGCAACTCCTTCTGATATTCTACCTCATTTGTCTTTGTACATTTGTCATCTGTGCCTTTGGCAACAAGTTTCTGCCCATGGTAGATACCATTTGCGCTGCCTGGACCGGAATCTCGATCTTCATCATCTTGATCGCCCTCTCCGTCAAGGCAGACGTCGGTCGACACTCAGCCTCCTACACATTAGGCCATTATGATACCTCTCTCTCCGGCTGGGGAGGCTTCACATTCTTCATCGGTCTCTTACCAGCCGCCTACACCTTCTCAGCAATCGGCATGATCTCCTCTATGGCTGAAGAAGTCGCTGATCCAGCTATCAAAGTCCCAAAAGCAATGTCCCTCTGTGTTCCCGTCGGCGGAATCGCAGGTCTCTTCTTCATCATCCCAATCTGTGCCACCATGCCAGCACTAGCCGACATCCTCGGAGCCCCCTCCGCCCAAGCCATTCCCTACATCTTCAACGTCGTCATGGGCTCTCCAGGTGGTGGACTCGGTCTCATGTTCCTCGTCTTAGGCGTCACGGCTTTCTGCTCTATCTCAATTACTGTAGCTGCAAGCAGATGCACTTGGGCTTTTGCAAGAGATGATGCAATCCCAGGAGCGAAGCTGTTTTCAATCGTCAACAAATCCCTCAACGTCCCTGTCTGGGCCCTCGCATTGACAACAATCGTGCAAATGCTCCTCGGACTCATTAATCTAGGCTCCACATCCGCATTCACGGCTTTCGTCTCCGTCGGCGTCATTGCTCTCGCCGTTAGCTACGCAATCCCAATCGCTCTTTCGTTGATCTGGAACAGGAGAAAGGAGGTTAGTCAAGCGAAGTGGAATTGTGGTCCTGTTATTGGACCGATTGTTAATGCGGTTGCGGTTTGTTGGATTGGATTCGAGGTAGTGCTTTTTTCGATGCCGACTGCCTTGCCAGTTACGGCGATAAGCATGAATTATGCGAGTGTGGTGTTGGTGGGGTTTATGGCGATGAGTGCAGTGTGGTATTTTATTTATGCTAGGAAAGGTACGTTGATTTTTTTCTTGGAGTGAAGTTTGTATCAAGCTAATAATTCGCAGTATATAAGGGCCCACCAGCTTCTGACGGTCTCTGAATACTCCATTCTCCTTGGACCTTCGTCTATGCACTTCAATTCTTTGCTTCAGCGGATGGAACGGAGTTGCGGTCCTGGAGTAGTTTGCTCTCTACATACCCAGCATTGAATTTGAGCGTACGGGGAGGATAAGACTTGCTTTCAATCGCATGTACTAGGCGTCTTCCAATTGCATAGATAGAAAACATATTAGAGCTCGTCAATTGCTTCTCAATGAACATCTGAATGTCTTGAATTTTGGTTGGGTTTTGATATCATGTGCCAGCAAGTGCTTTTTCGTTCGAATCTCTTATTTGAATGGCTCAAGTTTAACGCTTTGCTCAGTAATGTTTATGTTATAGATTGTCCCACATGCAGTTTTTGGCTTCCTTATCAAGAGAGGTGTCAACGGCCTATTCTATTTCTTCACTTTCAAGGTCTGTTCTCATTCGAGTTCACCTTAACCCACCACTGTCCATCTCCGTCCCGTTTCCTCATCTCAGCCACTC
Source organism: Acephala macrosclerotiorum (assembly GCA_014904845.1). Taxonomy (NCBI): domain Eukaryota; kingdom Fungi; phylum Ascomycota; class Leotiomycetes; order Helotiales; family Mollisiaceae; genus Acephala; species Acephala macrosclerotiorum. The sequence continues at coordinate 22,366 of MU119333.1, forward strand.
CATACATCCCAACCACATCATGCACGCCTTCGCCCCAACGTTCCCTTTCCCATTTTTCTGCCTTGGGCCACTTCGCCTCTTCTTTTCTTGGTGTTATTCTTGTATTTTCTCCTGTGTCTGTTTGTGTTTTGAGCATATGCTTAGATGCCGAGATCGAATTTGAAATTGAGCGGGTGGAAGGAGCAGTAGAGTGCGAATCATGAACCATGAAATTTGAACCGGGATGTTCATCCCAGATAGTCGTAACCACAGACCCCGAACTTGAAGCCGAAGAGCCCGTTCCTTCGCGTTCTGATATTTCTTGCTCCATAGAGATGTCCCTTGTATTCAAAGCGAGTAAATATCTTAATTCCGATCGAGATGCACTTTGAGGAGGTGATTCCGTTTGTCTATTCTCGATATTGATTCGCTCCTCAACGAATTGCTCGTCGAAAGTTTTGGGAGATGCGGCTTCGTCGAGGATGACTGTCCAGTTTTCTCCCCAGAACTTGGATGTGGGTGTGATTTGATGGGTGGGGGAGAGATGAGAAGAGGGCAGGAACTCCGAATCTGGTCTTGGATTTCCTTGGTCTCTGATCTCAATTTTGGTTCCGTGTTCAAACCCAGGATCGAAACCTTCCAAAGTTGTTAAAGCATTTGATCGTGCACGAGCGGATCTTTGTTTCCCATTTAGGGGTTCAGTGTCGGTTTCACATTCCACTGCTTCCGGACCTTGAATTCTGACTATCTCTTCGTCTGAAGACGACGACCATCGAGATTCGGAGGCTATTACTTGATGTATGGCAGCATCTATGGTCTCATTCTGGTCTTCGCTTTTTCGAGCCTTCTTCTTGTTTCCGCGTTTGATATTTGATGCGGTGATCATGGCTACATTCTGACTTGGAACTGACGTTGGTGTTTGATATCCTTGTGTAAGCCTGTTGATCTTTTGTCGAGTATCGATATCAGTTTCTATGGCAAGATCTTCTGGACTTGGCCAGGACGTGGCAGTGGCTCGGGCTAGGGCATGATTGCGGGCTGCGGTGGTATTTGGTGGAGGATCATATCTCGGACGGGGCCCACGAGCCGTTTTCGAGTGGTTCACACCTCTCTCGCTCCCTGCTGTGTTGAAGGCAGCAGTGGGGCTTGGAGTTTGAAACCCATTATCATGTTCGGTAGCTGCTTTTTGAGACCCGACAACATTCAGGTTCCTCTCTTCTGGAGGGAGACGAACAACTTTCGGCACTAGAATGCTTGGCATACGGACTGTCTCTGTACGAGCCATACTCGTCTTGTTGATTGACGAGCTGCGTTCCTCTACAGATGGAATCCGAAACCTGTCAGATATGCCAAAACTTCGATCAGGGATGCCGAGTGAGCTCCCATCATTGCTGCTGGCTTGATCAGCTAGAAAACGTCCTTCTAGTCTTGGTGTTTTGTTCTTCCTGGTCAGGGAGCGAGCAATTTTGTCTTGGATAGGCGGTGATTCTGGACGCTGATCTCGTGGATGAGGTGCATAGACGGCCAGGGGTGGAGTGAGATGTGTAGTATAAAGGTCCTCAACCTCCTCATGGAACTTCGAAACCGTAATAGGAGATCTTGAAGGTCCGCCTGGAACGACATAGCCAAGAACATCAGACAATTGAGATAATCTCGCCCCATCATTCCCCGTCGTAGCTAGCCAAGCTGTGAGATCTCTCTCAGTAATCACACCAAAACTTCTTTCTCCTTTTCTTCTTCGATTCGGATCCTGGTTCTCAATGTCAAATGCAACAGCTTCACCACGTTTTGTCGCCAAGTTTTTCTGCTTTCTCCTCGACTTCTTCCTGGTCCACTTCGTTTTCCATGTAGCGATCGTGCTTTGGAAGAAACTATAGTGTTTTCCAGCACCGAAACTTCCAACGGAGAATCTCGAAGCATGCTTGTCCTTCTCACCTCCCCATCCGGACCATCCCCAGCTCCACTTCTGCTTCCTTTCCTTCCCTGCATACAATTCTTTTTCACTACCAGCCAAAGCCCCACTCGCCACGACCCCTCCGAGGCCAGCCTCTATCCTGGCGTTTCGCTCCGCAACATGTTGGTCCTCTTCTGCGTTTTGCTTTACTCGGGCAGCTAGGATTGCAACTACCCAGCCGAGAAGGATGGCGCCGAATGTAATGCCTATTCCTTCTAGGAACTTGGAAGGCAATGGAAGGGACAGGGAAAGGGTGTAGACGATAGCTACTGTGATGAAGATAGCGAAGAGGATGAAGAAGAGGAATGGAAAGATGATGTGTGTTGCCTGCCAGAGGGCTGTTGAGTGTCGAGACTGGTACGAGTGCTCAGATGGTGAGGGGTGGAAGCGGACTTGTTTCTCAAGGCGATTCTGAGGTTGGGGTTGGGGTTGGGGTTGGGGTTGGGGTTGAGGAAGGACAGCGGCAGGAACATGCTGCAGTGCTGCTGAAACTTGAGGCGGAGGTTGAAGTTGCGGCGGCCCGTGATGCTGTCGGCTTCCATCTCCATGATTCTGACTAGAAGGTTGTGGATTCTGTTCCCGAACATCTATTAAATTATGATTCTCAGGATGGCTTTTTGCTGTACGGGAAGCCTGGGCTCCATCTCCTTGAGTTTTAGGAACGCCGTAATATTGAGAGTTCCACTGCCGATGTGCAGAATCTTGGCGAAGGTGCCGACTCGACTTAGCTTCTTCCAAATGAGTCGTTGTTGAGACTTGAGCTGTGTGATTTTGCTGTGGAGGTTGTAACTCCGAAACACGGACATTCTGATCTTGAAAATTTTGTTTTGCTGCTGACCCTGAGTTCGGCGGAGCTCGTTGTACGTCTTGGGATCGTGGATTCTGGCGGGGCGGATTCGGTTTCTGGAGATGGATATTCTGGTTCTGGCGATGTCTGTTTGGTGCAGGATGTTCGGATTGAGAAAATGGCGGATCTCGTCGGTGGGGACTTAGAGAAGCGGGGTACATGTCCTGGTCAAACAGGTTCTGTTCTTGAGGATGTCGGTCGCCTTTTCGATCTTGAGGGTGCGCTTGGAAGTTCGAGCCAGCCATTTCTCGAGTGCTGAAGCTGGTTGTTTCGAGTTACCTTGTGAACACGCCAAACACTCGCAGCAAATGTGTAAACCTTGAAGAAGAACAATCATTGAGAGGGGAGGCATATTGACGAGTCCTCTTTCATCTTCGACCACTGTTTCAGGCCTCAACAATAGAAGATAGAAGATTGTTTTGCAGAAGGATGTCTCAGGCTAAACTTCCAGACCCATTTTGTTCATTTCTGTTTCTCAACCCACGTTTTGGTCTCGCAATCTGCAAGAGCTTGGTTACATTGATAAGAGGTGCGACCAAGGCTCAAAGTGCGGCCCTCTAGTAAGAACAACGACGAAACTGCGACATGGGCCTTCCAATTTGCCTACCTCACGATCCATGGCCTAGAACAGCAGGCACGCCGGATATGAAGACAGTATGACTTTCAGAACTGCTTTCACCTGCCCAAATTCACCGTAACCATCCGACACAAAGCACTTGCCACCAGAATTTGCCTTGAGTTATAGCTCTTTCCGGAAACCTGACGAGATCTGGTCTGAGTATAAATATCAACTTGAGCAATCCTGTGACCACAAGAAGAGTCGAATGATGACCAGGATTACCGCGTATGTGTGAAGGATGCCTCCTTGGACAACTAAAAGATTATAAAGGAGAGCAGAAGTGTGCCCTTCCCTCATGAACAAACTGCTGCATATGGTCTCGTTCATTCCATGCGCATCATTCGCTGTCAACACTCCCACTAATTCTCGCAACTAGACGGCAGCGATGGATTAGACTAGGATTATATTGCTCAACGGTAGCGGTTGACTTTTCGGCCGCGGAGACACCCATGAAAATGCGCGAAACACCCTCGACGACGAGGTTGTCGATGACTAGGAGGATATTGGGAAGATCGTAGGCATCGAGTACTTCGAGTTCAGCCACTATAAAGTCAAGTGAAGCCTTATATAACCCCGTGAGAACGACAATAAAGTCTCTCTCTACGCCCTGCAATTCACCTAGCAAACTAGCTATAATGGCAGGAACGAAGCTTATATAACCGAGATAAGGCAACCCATCGCGCTTGCTACCTTATATAGAGGTTCCATCTTCTGCTTCGAGACAGGTGGCCGTCACCACAACACTTGTCGAGATCCAGTTTTTGCTTGACTCCATGCCGTGTGTTCCCGTGCACTCTCTAAGAAACGGAATCACTGTCGCGAACCCGACCATAAAGGCATAATCGTTTTCAATAAATATTTACAGACAACTTTCAACTTTGACGTCTTTTGGTCCAATATCACTATCAGCTATTGTTAATTCGGGATAATAGTCAGGATTATTGATAGCAAGTTATGTGCATTAGACGAAACGAAACAGGACGTAACGAGAAACCACAGAATCGATCACTCAAAATTCAAGCGAGATAGCGAATAAAGTAAATTTCTACTAGTTTCAAATGTCACTAGGATCAATGAACCCTCAGACATTGTTCGTTCCAGGCCTTGTGCTTTATCATGAATATAATATCACAGAAATAGACACACACACGTGCAGTCCCTCTTTTATACTCAATATTCATTTCAAGCTCCATTAAAAGGGAACCCCATCCTAGATTTAAGTTTGACTCGACATATTCACTTCGCTAAAAAAAAAAAAAAAAAAAACTACAAGAAAGCTCATTACATCCTTCCTTGGAAGACTCAAATCTGAAGTCAAAAAAAAAAAAAGATGGGAGCACAGACAGCTGAGAAGGGCCTCTGATTGGGTGCTCTCATTTGCGACTGGGTCTGCCAAGAATGAGAGGCAGTTTGAGGCTCGGCGCAGCACGGCAAGCTAAAAATCTACTCCTCATTTCCCAGAAAGCTTTGAACCTTCCTCTCCTGCCTGTGCCTACACACCCGCCCACGCCCATTATGCCCACGCACAAGGACCTACCCAAACCAGGCTTTTGGTTTTGGGGTGGTTCCTTTTATCCTCGTTTTTTTTGGCGTTGGTATTTTTTTTTCTTAATAAGAAAAAAAGACTTGAAAGCACGTCCAAAGTACGTCCAGCAACTTTTTTTTTTCTTCAACCGGCCCGGAGTATCCCGAGAGCATTCCGAAAGACAAGGGCCCTTACAAAGCGTTCGGAATCTTCTCGGGTGGTTTTAACCCTTGTTCTTAACCCCTACAAGAGCATACGGAAGCTCATTTACCTCCTTCACGTAGTCTTAAACCCTTTATAAAAGTCATAAAACCCTTGTAAAGGCTTAAAGTGGATATTTCAAGCTCTGTGGTTGGTTCTTCAAAAAGTCTGGAGTGAAAGTCCGGAACACTGCTTTCATAGGGTGAAACCTGGATGCGTGTAATGAACTTGAGTTTGAAAAGTGACAATTGTTAAATTCCGAAGTGTAATTTTGACAGCGAGAAGGTGATATAACGAAACAAGCCACGACATGAAAGCTTTGTCCAGAAGAGGATACGGTAGATGTCTAGAAGGTGTGTATGATGAATTTTTTGAGATTGTATGTTTTTATTGTGCTCTTGGCTCCCAAATACTTGAAGCATAGACTGAATAGCAACACGCCTAAACTCTCCTCCCAAAGCGACGTGGTATATAACAAAGACATACTCATAATATCCATTCCAAGACCCCCGCATCCCTATTTCCCAGCTTCCGAAGGCCCAAGCAACCCTACACCTTTTACTTGAAACTCAAATACAATAAAAGAAATATTTTCATACAAGGATAATCCCTAAGTCATCTTGACATCAGGATTCCCATTCGTAAACCCATTCATAGGCGGTAGCTCGAGCGGAGGTTTCTCCATCGGCGTCTCATCCTCTCTCTCTCTTTCTCCCTCCCTCTCTGATCTCTTTGATCGACCTAGCCTCTCACACCACTCCTCCGCACTAACGATCGTTCCATCCAGCACCCCTGAAACCTGGGCCATCATATCCAATCCCTCCTTAGCAAGAACCAATACCCTATTTGCACCCTCTGTGACATCCGTCTCACCATTCTTCTCCCCGTTACCGTTTCTCGAACTCGCTAGCCTGAATCGCTGAGGAAGACTCGTTAAGTGTCTTCTAACCAATATCCTCGCGTTCTCAGGTAATGCACCACCTGCATATTTTGAGACGATATCAACGACTTCTTTCAGGGTCTTCAGAACGTCTTTCTTCAATTCTACGATCTTGGCGTTGAGGGCTGAGTGATTGGCCTCACTTCTTACTACTAGTTGGTTTTCGGCTGAGCCTTCGATGGTTCCTTCGGCGTGGTTCTCTTGGTCATATTGTTCTAACACGCTTTTCAGAGCTTCGATTACTTTTCCGATGTGCTCGTTTGCCCAGCGGAGCCAGCCTAGACAGTATTTTAGGCTTCGGAGGGATTCTTCGCTCATTGCGACACTAAGCCCGCTGGTTGACAGGACGAGGCGCGATTGCCACGAGCTGCCGGGACTGGTGGGCTCTTCTTGAGTTTGGGTTGGTATTAGAGCTTGCTGCGCTTCATAGCTTGGACTTCGATGTTCGTCGTAAGCTGGGAGGCTTTCCACTGTTGAGGCTTGACTTGGCCTTCGCTGGCGATGTTGTAGTTCTTGTCGGTGAACGGGGTACGGGTCATGCGACACGTTACGGTCCATGTCCATATCCTCGTTGTCAACTTTCCGTCTCTTATTTGAGCCTTCGTTACTCTCGAGATCTGATGGTGGGTGGTGACTCGGTCTTCGTCCTCCTAGGAACCAACGTACTCCCCCTTCAACACCCGTCATGCGATTTATTGAGCCTACTGTGTTGACAACTGGTGTGAACTTCCTCTCCACATACTCTGCTCCTGATTTGAATCGTGGACTGAAGTTCTTGGACGCTGAATATGCAGACAGAGATCCACCAATAGCAGTTCCAATTAGGGGGTGGGAAGTCGTGAGGAGGGACAATAGAGGTTCGGGATGCTGTGCATTTCCGGACTGGTAATTAGGAGAAGTAGTAGGTAACGTTCGGTTTTGCTGAGGAGGAGATCCGATAAAATCTACGAGTACTTAGTATGCGCTTTCAAGTTCACAACTATGACATACCAGCACGGAGATCACCCAGCGCTTCAGCCGCAAGCCTCACATCAGGATCATCAATCGACAACACACTTCCTCCACGCCTTCCCCTGCTATCTGGCGTATCCAAGTCCACAGTCTTGGGCGAGTCCATGCCGTACGACGACCCAGTCTTGGGTGACAGGGCCGAGGGACCAGGTTGGTAGTACGCAGTTAGAGGATTCTGGGACGGCCAGACAAACGGGTGTTCTTCTTGCCGGTATCGTGGCTCTGCTGGAGCAGGCGGTAAGGGCGGTAATGTACGTTCATGGCGAATGGGTGGTGGATCTGCGGTGGGTACAGAGGGAAAATTAAGAGACTGAGGGTCGTGAGATTGTGTGTAGGAGGGAGGCTCTTCTCGGAGCATGTGATCCTGCTCCATGGTTGTCGCAAACGCCGATAAGGGTTGAAATCAACACAGTTTTTGAAGGAAAGTTTATTGTAGTCGAGTAGATTGGCGTATGAAATTTGTGGTGTGATTGAATAGCATTTGTGGATGTTGTCGGCGCAAAAGTGGTTCGTCCTGGGATACGTTGACCAGCGGTCTACCAACTGCTTCAATGCGACTCCCGCGCTCCGCGTTCCAGATTTTGCTGGAGTGAACAGTGTGTGAACAAGTCTATAATGTAATGGAGGATCTTTCTTTAGATGTCACCGTCGCCCCGTAGTGTTTTGTGGTCGTCGTCGCATTCTCACATGTTTGTTATATGTTTGTTAGATCAGAAGAGTTGCCCGCGATGATCTCAAGCTCCTGTCTGCATGATCACATGCCACTAAATTCGGCAAAGTGGCACTCACAAGCGATGGCCAAACGTGTTTGTGGAGACTGACACGTGCTGATTAAGGATATCGTGTGAATACGGGAATACGAGGAAAAATATTGTGAATGTAAAAAATGTGGAAGACTCGTGTATATATTCAAGATAATATATGTATCTACATCTGTTGTAGCATGATAGGTTGTGAGGGAGGAGTTTAGTACATGATTCGAAGATGGGATGAACCACTTCTCGTTGGTATGAAGTACAACTCCAATGTCTCTTGGACTTGTACATTGCTACTCTAGTCAAAAACGTTGCTCAAGGTCTTGACCTGTTGATATAAATGGTGAGAGACTGAGATGGAAGTCTTCAGGACTAGATATAATACTAGTGCGGCCGTGGAGTGTTAGATAAAAAATCCTGCCTATAAACCGACGGCAGTCCAGAGTTTTCAGATCTTCAGAGCATGTACCAACGTCCACTCAAGTCAGCAAGACCTCGACTCGATCATGTACCGGAAATAATATCCTCGTCTTCGTTTGTATGGTTCCTCTGACGCCGCCCAAGCAATCTGTCGTTCTTTCAAACAATGCTCGGCCAGCTCTTATGGTACCTCATTCTCGGTCTCCGCGCCGCGAAATCGCTAACTTCATCAATGGGAGGCAAGATTGGCACTGACAGAAAGCCAGGCCGGTTGTGCTTATATGTTGAGCTGCACTGTCTAAAAGGGCGCGTTGTAGAAAAGAAGAGAGAATTTCGCAGGCGAAGATTTTGATATGTACGAGTTTTGGGGGCTAGCCGGAAGTGTGTTAGTGCAAAGCTTAACCCAAGCGAGACAAGGCCACTAAGGCCAGCGGTGGAAGCTCAAGAATAACATCAACGTGGGGTTAAGGCAACGTCAATAAGTTGAGCGCTATTGAACCTACCCCCTCACGAATGCACCAAATTGACTGAGATACTCGACCTAGCCAGTTTGGCTCTCTAGCCATCACCCCGCGACCTCTATCTTGATCATCACAATGGCGTCAGCTGTATTCTTCCTCGACCTCAAGGGCAAGGTAGGTCTCCTGAAGCCACCAAGGCCATAACAGCTCTGACAATAGTTCGCAGACCCTTTTGGCCCGAAACTACAGAGGAGATATACCGATGTCAGCGGTGGAGAAGTTCCCAGTATTGCTGAGTGAAGCAGAAGAAGAAAGCTCCTCGGTCCCACCATGCTTCTCAGACGAAGGCATCAACGTATGCAACAGCGTATCCTGACCGAGGCCAATCTGACAATTATCAGTACCTCTATATCCGACACAATAACCTTTACCTCCTCGCCCTTACGAAACGCAATACGAACGCCGCCGAGATCTTACTATTCCTCCATAAAATCGTCGAAGTGTTCACAGAGTATTTCAAAGAGCTGGAAGAAGAATCGATAAGAGACAACTTCGTCATCATCTACGAACTACTTGACGAAATGATGGACTTTGGCCATCCACAAACCACCGAATCCAAGATCCTACAAGAGTACATCACACAGGAATCACACAAACTGGAAATCCAAGCACGACCTCCCATCGCAGTCACAAACGCAGTATCATGGCGATCCGAGGGTATCAGATACAGAAAGAACGAAGTCTTCCTGGACGTTATCGAGTCCTTGAACCTGCTTGTCTCCTCGAACGGCAATGTTCTACGATCAGAAATCTTGGGCGCCATCAAGATGAAGTGCTACCTATCCGGCATGCCAGAATTACGATTAGGATTGAACGACAAAGTCATGTTCGAGACAACCGGACGAGCAACACGAGGGAAGGCCATCGAGATGGAGGATGTGAAGTTTCATCAATGCGTGCGGTTATCACGATTCGAGAACGACAGAACGATTTCCTTCATTCCTCCCGATGGAGAATTCGAGCTTATGTCCTACCGCCTGAACACAGCAGTCAAGCCATTGATCTGGGTCGAGTGCATCGTCGAGTCACATTCTGGCAGTAGGATAGAATACATGCTGAAGGCGAAGGCGCAGTTCAAGCGAAGGAGCACGGCAAATAATGTCGAGATCACAGTACCGGTCCCAGAAGATGCAGATTCGCCTAGATTCAGGACGAACATTGGTAGCGTGCACTATGCGCCAGAGAAGAGCGCTATTGTATGGAAGATCAAGCAATTCGGAGGCAACAAGGAGTTCTTGATGAGAGCGGAGCTTGGATTGCCAAGTGTCAAAGGAGACGACGAACATGGTGGAGGAATGACCGGTGGATTTGGTGGAAGTATGGGTGGTGTTGGAGGGAAGGGTGCCAAGAGACCCATCAGTGTAAAGTTCGAGATCCCATACTTCACGACTAGTGGTATCCAAGTTCGGTACCTCAAGATCATTGAGCCAAAGGTATGTCTCAATTCCTCGAATTCCTCTGAGACATTCACTAACCTTTTCCAGCTTCAATACCCCTCCCTTCCATGGGTTCGATACATCACACAATCCGGCGACATCGCAGTCCGATTACCAGATGTCAGCTGAACACAACCGCACTCTCGAGACCCAGAAAGCATCAAGAAGGAGCCCAAAAGCAGATACAGCACGCAAAGGATGAGGCCAAGGTATACGAATGGAGGTAGGCGTGCGGGGAAAATGCATTTGGGGCCCCAGCGTATGGAGTTATTAGAGCTTTCGTGTAGGTAGAGCTTCAAGGAAGCCGAGAGTACATACCAAGAAATTCGTTGATGATCTTGATTGATGTAGGTCCCATTCTCAGTGCAGTTATTGTTTGTTACGGGACCAGCACGATGTTGACCATTTCTGGTCATGTGCATTTGGCAAACATTGCCTAACTTCCTTTAATACCCGTGCTTCTTTTTTGCAAAGCCGCAATAAATCTACGCCCGGATCGTTTTTGAATATAAGGTATCCTAATCTCAATTGCCGGCGTTCAATTGAATTTCAGGGCTGCGCAACTTGAAAGGTGCAAATAGAGGCAAGAGCGCCTCGCAATCTGTCCTAATCCTGATATTGACTTCCACCTTCAACGCATGACAGCAATCTCAACTCATACATCATCGCAACAAATTCACCACCACAACTCCACCACAAAGTCCCAACTAAACCGAGACAACATCTTGACTCGCACAACTTCATCCTCATCAACGAGTTCGCGCAAAGGTCTGGTTGACATTCTACGAACTTCGGATAAAACCTCGGTCTTGATCTTGATCACCTCGACTTCACCACACTTATTAGGGTAGTCACGTGTTTAATGTTATATATATCCTCATCTCACCGCTAGATAGGAAGACACATTATGAACACAGACTTTACACCCACACCATGGCCTTTGCCTGTGATAACACTACTGTACCATAAACTCAATTCCACGTCCACTAAAGCACCCAAAACATATACCATCTCAATGTCCACACCTCAGCAATACCTTCACCAACAAAGGCCCTTCCTCGTCACAGCGCGACTTGCGCGGAACTCCGGTTGACAATTAGCAAGGCAAACCGCAAACAGAATCTCGATAGCAGGGCTTCTAGATCTTCTTCAGTCCCCATTCGCCTTTTTTGCGCCTTGAAAGTACCACCCCATCTAGTACACCTAAGATCTCATTTCCTCCACCAACGCAACACCTTCATCGTCGCCATAGTCTTGTCACACTGCTGGAATTGCGCTTACATAACAACACCACGATATCCCTATTTGCGATGGCTCTCAACTACTTGCACCCAAAGATGCTAGGCTTGGTTGTTACTAAAGTTTCGCCGGTGGTCAAAAGCCCCACAGAATTGGCCGCTGACTATGTCGCGCTTTTACCGGTTAGTTCGTACGAAGCCTCCTATGCTGGCTCAGAGCGCAATATCAAGGATGCGCTTTCGTTCTTCCCACTACAATCGTAAGTGCAAAAGCTCAGCATCGAACTTGGCAAAACATCAAGCCCAACGATAGGCTACGACTATAGCTACAATGAAGATCACGCTTTGTGGGCTGTCAATTGAGGCGACACTTCTTTCACAAACCGGAATCTACCTTATAGATCTGAGGAATCGTGTAAACTTCGACTTCAACAATTACGATGGATGTCTAGAAAGCGTCGGAACAACCATGGGGATTTTGAGCGCTTCGGAGAACTCCCGTTTGAGCTACGGATCAATATCTAGAAACTCGCAGGCCAGAAACGACCACGTATCGTTGAAGTTCATCCTATCCACCTGAACATTGAGTGCTCCCTGCCAAGCGCCGACACAGGGTTGGTCCGATAGATACAGCGGTTCCATTACCCATTTCTGTTTCAAGACACTGCCTCCAACCTTAATGTCTATTTCTAGCGAGGCTCGCTCTACTGCTCTCAAGGTGTACAGACCAACGATCCAATCAGAAGCTTTCATCCCAGATACCATCTGCTTCGACAACAACATTGATACTTTGTACCTCACTCAAGAAGCACTCGACACATGGACTAGTTCACGGGGCAGAACGTTTTATCTCTTCTCCCCGTTACTCCACTCCCGCGAGGAAATCTCAGAGACCGACGCTCCTTCAATTACGGCGCTGCGAGAGTAAACTATTTCCCTCCGAGAAGTCCAGCTAGCAGAGCATTCATGAATGTCCGTTCTCTAGGTATCGATTTTCGCTGGTTCTTGCGCGTCACCTTTCGTTACGAGCTGGTCACGCGAAATGGCCAGTTAGGGCTTGATTCGTTCCCCATCGCGACGCTATTTTCGAGCCTGTTTTACCGTTCGGATCTAGAGGAGGTTGCTTTCATTCATGACAAGAGTGATAGGTATCAAGATCGGGAGAAATGGGGTAGGCCGGATGAACTTGAAGAGAAGCGTTGGCATGGAATCGATGAAGAGAGTCTGAGATTTTTGAGGAATGATGTTGGGCAGAACTTGCAGGTGGTGTTTGATCAGGTTGAGAGCACTCTTCAGGGGATCTATCTAACTCGATACTCGAGAGTAGGAAAGGCGATACCAGTGGTGAAGACGATGATTTTGCCTTAGATATCTTGAGATTTTTGGGACATCTAGGCAGATCGAGTGATAGAGACGTTGGTGCTTCTCGGGGTATCATGATAGATGAATTGGGGTTGGCACGTCTACTGGTTTACGTTGCATATCCATAGCGGCATCGTTGTCTCTGTGCCTCGAGGTCATTAAAACCAGATTCCTTCAGTTGAGGAAGTTGAGGATAGGTAGTCTAATTTCGTACCATTCAGCACTGAAAAGTCCTTACAACTGTACTCCAGGTCTAAATCGCTGATGATCCGTGATCTTTGACGGTATTCAATTGACCCCAACTCGTAAAATAACATAGTAATGTGTCAATTTGCTGCATGCTTCGATTTATGCAACATTGTATGCTTTATCATGCACTCAATGAGTAGCTATTTTAAAACGTTCGAGGTAGTGAAGTACAGGGTTAGGGGTCGTAACGGTAATGATAGGGATTAATTGTAGTAAAGAGCGAAACAATCGGAAGGAGGCGAGGTCTAGAAATTTTAGAATTGTACCTCAATCGATCGATAGTCTATAACATTCCATCCTTTGAAGAAGTCCGTTTATTGTCTGACTCAGCGCCATGTCTGTAATAGAGGTGGTCTCGCGCGCCTCCTGGCAAAAAGAGAAAGGTCGCATGCAGCCTCGAACCTTCTTTCCTTCCCACTCTCTTCCTCACCATCAAATCCCCGACCCGATAACTCACCCTCCACAAAAGCCCGTAGGCATGGTGCTCAACTACACCCACCCTCTCATGCCGAGCTTCCTCATCACCAAACTCACTGAACTTCCTCTACCAAGGCCCAAAACTACCCCTCAGCCATCGACCCCAAAACAAACTTCCCCTCCACGCTACGAATTCGCCCCATCAACTTCAAAAACTCCAGCATCAATCCCACAACGAGGCGGCTTTGAAGCTGCACCCACAGAAGGATATTTGTGGACAAAAGAAGAAGACAATGTTCTTCTAGCTGTGAATCTAAACAGCCGTTCTTTCGTCGATCCTCAGCTTCCGGGTCGCAGTGGGATTTCTTGTAGGGCTCGGTTGAGAGGGCTCGGTTTTGGGAGGGAAGTGGAAGGGAAACACGACACACATATACCCAGATTTTTACCCAAAAGACAAGCTTCTCGAGGGTCGGGGGAACGAGGTCGCGCGAGTGCTGGACGACTGCGAGAATATGGAAAGTTGACTTTACCTGGAACATGCGAGGAGCAGATATCGGCTCTGCCAGTCGACGACAAGGAAGAAGATGGAGATGAGTTTGTAGATTTGAAGGGATTCAAGAATCTCCCGATTGAGTTAAGGATTAATATCTGGAAACTTGTTGATTCGAGGGAGTCAAGGATGGTTGAGGTGCATCCCGTTCAGTTCGAAGTTGAATACTCGATTCCTAACGTCAACGGAAGGGTCGAACTCGAACACTACTCCGGATCCGTCACCCACTTCCGGTCCCGAACACCCACTACAGTTCTAATGCGAATCTGTCAAGAATCCCGAACCATTGCACTAGAAATATACCGATCTGCGTCTTGCCTAGCTAACCCATTCTTGCCAGACTTCGTCCTCTTCAAGAACAACTTCGATACCATATACCTTTCCAAGCCCGCACTCGACATCTGGGCCGGTCCTCGAGGAAGGAGTTTCTTCATATTCCCCCCTTTCCGCCGCTCCAACGAAAATGACCTCCTCATCGGACCCCAAAACTACGGCACAAACATCGAACTCAGTTTCCCACCCCGCACGCCCGCAGGTCGGACAATAATGCGACTCAAAACCCTCGCCCTCGACATCGACTGGTTATTGTCTCATCCCACCCACGACCACGAACCCTCCAGCGCCCGAATTCGAAAACCTAGCTTCGTTTTCGACTCAATGTCCTTGCATTTACCACACGCTACAACAATTCTCTCACATCTCTTCTACCTCTCTGATTTGGAAGAGGTCATTTTCGTTTTCCATAGGAGCACGGAGTATAATCTTAGTGCGCAGATGGCGGTTGGGAATCCACACGCTAGGGAGAGGGATTGTGTTTGTGAGCCGGTGAGAGCGGCTGCTTTGAGTGTTATGAGGAAGGAATTTTATTTTATTGAGAGGACGCTTAGTGGGGCTTTGCTGGAAAGATACTCGAGGGTAGGAAGGGAGATGCCTGTTGTGAGGACTATATTTTTGGACTGAAGTTTGTAGGATAGCTGGTAGCTGAGACGTCTCAGAACTGAGCGACATTGAAAGAATATCTCGGCGTGCGGTTGAAGGGGTTCAACGCTGTGGAGTATATTACGTCGCTGGCGAATATCAATGTTTTGAAGATATGTGGGCTGTCAAGGTGCCGTTTGGAGGACGAAATCAGACAGTGTAGAAGAATCCGTGATCATGTTTGGCAAGAACTTACATTCTTTGGGACTTGAATACTGGTATCCACCCGGGCTTACAGTGAAGTAAATGCTGTGAACATCGCAAAGCCAAGACTAGGGCAAGTCGCAGATGCGGAAAGGCCAAGTATGTATCGATAAGTAGAGCATATGGCAGTTCGAACACGATAGCTCGGGTGAAGCGACCCTTCGAGCTTGAATGTGACATATCTCATATGACACCGAAGCGGAGTAATTCTGCAAGTGATATCGTCCAAAATGGCTGAGAGTGACCTGTATCTGTAATCATTGTCGAAAGGTGTTATGCTCAGGCTATAAGGGACTTAATACGTAGGGACGAGAAGGTATCACAACCAGCAACGAAGCGAAAGAGGAATCAAAAGAGTCATATTTCATAACTTGGTAACTAGATGTACTATGCTGCCCCCAAAAACTGATTCAAAGACGCTAATGAACAAATCGCTATGGCAAGAAAGTATGTCGAAGAGGTGCGTGACGCAAAGAAAAGCAATGCACTCCTGGTTTAGCCTCGCCCCATTTTGGCTCAGGTAACTCTTCCGCATGATGACAACGATTTTATACCACTATGATTGCCCAGGACTTAAAGAAATTGAAGACTCAAGAAAGAACACCGCAGGTAATATGTATGTAAGAAGCAGTGGTGGGTGATATTCGGGTATTCGGCGAAGGTCCTGGTTGAATGATAAGAACAATCTGCAGATAAACGTATATAGACGATGGCGTCTGAAGTAATGACCGATGCTATCTGTGGTGGAAACGCAGCGTAGACCGAGACGACTCTTGAATCGGCCGAGCGAACAATTCATTGCTCATAGCAATCGTTCTCCCTCCCACTCAAGGGCATATAAGGTTTCGTTTGTCGAGCCTTGTGGATTGGTGGGATCTATGTAGATGGTAACAACCACTCCTCTCCCTTCGACTCCTGCATACATGTTTGGTCAGCTACAATCTAGCACTCCGAATTCTACCAGAATGACTCACTACCATCACCGCGACGATGACCATGCCAACGACGTCCTTGCCAAGCTTGATCATCTAGAAGGACATCGCTGAGGTCCTTAGCTTCACAAGAGAAGGCTATCAAGGCAATTATCGTAGCCAAATTGCCTGATAGACCTCCAGAGTGCGGTGCTCGGCGGGTGCTATAGCTCTCCAGTCCCAGTCGCCGTATCCAAGATCCCGTCCCCGCAATAAATTGTTGGTCCATTGCGACTTCGATGCGGGATAATGTCTCGTCGTGACGGAATGTGAGAGGCCACCAACGATCAGGTACTTCTGTTTGATCTGACTCGGCCATATCGCGCATGCTGGCATCACCTGGAGCTGCGAGGAACTGTGTAAAAGCATTGCACCAGAACATTGTCGATGCTCGATACTCTGTAAGTGGTATATCTCGATAACGCCAACTTCCATTGGACCAAGGACAGTCATCTGCCCAGGATATTTGTCCATTAATGGACCACCTGTACAAGTACCCGATAGTCTGCTCTTCGAATCCATTGCTGTAAATTGGAGGAATCCATCCTGCGTTGTCATTAGATCGAGGAGGGACACCTCCTTCTTGTCTGTCTTCGTTCACAGGGAGCTCGTTGACGGCGAATAGGAAGCTTGGAGGCGGCCAGGTAATCGCAGAGGCAGGTGGAGCATCGTCGTCTATCTCATAGTGTCCGTCATCGTCTGCGCTTGGTTCTCCTTCCGTTGGTGGAGGGGAAGTGTGTGAAGAATAGGAGTCTGGCCTTGAGTTCTTTCGAGTTGTTTTCGATCTCTGCGGGAGATTAGTGATGTTTCGGAGATTAGCGAGAAAGCACCCACTCGACTGGGCCTTGAGGACATCTTGCACGCACTGACGGTTTGTGAACGACTTGGTTACCTGCTTATCGGAAATGCAACGGTTAAGGAAGAATGGCAAAATTGAAGAGGAAGCTATAGCTGACAGATATAGAAATGACACTTGATACTGGAATCCCTTAGCTGGCCGACTTCAAGCGCAGCATATAGCCATATAGATGCCCAATATTCAGCATTATTGTCCTCGTGATGATGAGCGATTGGCGTAAGATAGTTCACGTCTGTTGACATCCCAGTACAAGGATGCGGGCGTGCTTCAATCATGCAAGATTGGTTGGCATCGTTAAGTGCAGATGGAAGAAGGAAGGTCGACCTCGAGTGGTGATGATCAACACAAAATCATCCCTAATCCGTCGTCGAGGGGCCGTTTTCTGTACTGACAGACGCATCTCGGTACTGACATCCTGATATCGAATTTGATATACGCTCGATCGATATCTGTATCGTCTTGGATGTTGACAATACCATGGAAGGGCAATCTAATATCCGTCTGAAGTCCACCTGCGCCGGATGGATGGGACCAAGCCCGGTCTCAAGCCGTCCACTAGCTGAGGCCCACTGGTTGCACTAGCTGAAGGAATATGCAGCGAGATATGCATCCTAGCAGAAGCCACGAGTTGCCGACCGTCTAAGGACGCTGCAGTCAGAGCACCACGCCTACCCCGGAAGGTGTGGCCAGCCAACGTACGAGCACAAGGAACAACTTGGCTCTGCTGATCGATGATCACAGACACACTTCTCAATCGATGCTTGAGGTTTTGAAGGGCGGCACCAGCCCATCAGAGGCATGATAGGGGTGATATTCGGCATGCGCATGCCGTAAAAATCGCAGAATAGAATAGGGCCGAGGAAGTGGGGCACATAGTATTCATAGATATTGAAAATCCAAGTTCCGAAGGACCTTTGGGTCGGCAGAACATCACTGGAAATAGCCTGGAACCCGGAGCGGAAGCTTCTGGACTAGCCGGGACAAGTGCAAATGCGGCTCTGCGAGTGAGCTGTTCGGCCCAAGTATAATTACTTGGTCCATATCGCCTCGACCGCTGTGACAACTTGGCTAGGCGTGATAGCAGGCAGAGTTGTGATTCGGCGCTTCTTTGGTGTGAGAGTTTTTTTCATCCTTGGTGTGGGTGGCAATCTGGCGAATCAAGATGTCAGGAAATCTGCAGAAATGTTTAGCGACCGTTCGAAAGTTCGAGGTACTGAACAGGCGGAGAGGAACTCAACGATACAGATCAAAGAGAGGAATAGTTCTCCTCGGAATTTTGGTCTTTTAGCCACTGTTTTTTGCGATATGGAAGTCGTTGTGGTGGGCACTCCCATCTTATATTTTGCCATCATGCTGCAGAACGCAAGGGTCAGCTGCCACTCGTATGCAATGTCCATTTTTCGACGCCCGGTTTATTAGAGTGAGGGTGCTCTAGCCTGTCTGCCTCATTCCCAAGTGCATTGCCTCGTTCATAACGAGGTACCAGGAGCAAACTCGGAGGGCAGCCAATTGCACACCAGTATAGTGCTTAACCTGAAGGCCGCGCTTGCCCATGCAGGCGTCATCTGCAAATGAGAACGTCTGAATAATGGTGGTGCTCCTTCGAAATTCGTGCGCTCCATTTGCGAACCACTTTGGTCTCTGAATTGTCGCTTTTCCACGAATTTATGAGATAGGAGGTCAATTTAAAGTTTCATGGGCCAGGCCCGGTTGCTTTGAATGCTCCCGTCGACTAAGCTTAACTGATTGGTCTCTGAAGCATCCACTGCTTACACCAGACATAGAACTTGCCCCAAGGTTGGGGTTCCAGCGTATGTCAAGTGATACCAACCAATTGGGGGGTTGTTGGTGTGCTTCTAGGATTTGGTCATGTTCGGCATGTTAACATTTTGTTGCCGGGGAACAGAGGCTCACCAGAACTGTTGAGGTTACTTCAAATTCGTCTTATGCGGCGGCGAGTGCATCTGTTCCGGATTGGTCCATGGCAAGCGGCGACCTCTTTGTGGTGATAGGGTTAGATAGCGAGACTTGGCCAAGGCGTTGGAACACTCTATGCTAGATAGCAACGAGGTCTTGCCAGTCATGTTCGAAGATGCCCTGAATCTCACGATGGTTCTCGATCACTGGTTCTTCGACACTCTTCATGGCGACCCGATACTACAGACAGTGCTGCGGGTGGTCGCTGATGAGGAGGCTCTTCGGAACTGACAGCATCGCTGGGTGGAATGTATTTCGGACACCGAATGGTCTTCCTAGGAGCCTATTTGAAATATCTGCTCGAATTTGAATGTATGGCATGCGCCCGGACCTTCTAATTCGGCGGTGAGGTTAATGTGTTCTTCTTGATATCGCGGCTGCTTCTAGGAACCTACGCGGACGACCGTCGGTGGACGAGCTTGGGATTGTCCAGCTCATTAGCAAATTGGCAATGCTTGCAGGCCGAATGGCCTTCCCATCTTGGCAGCTGTGCCAATATCGCAGAATTTATCCGCATGTACAGAGTATTGTTACGACAGGACAGAAAAATGGCTTGGACGCGACTCGTTGAGTGATGCAGCACCCTGAATGTTCTCAGCGGCTGCGTCGTGTCCAGAACAGATTCTATTGGGGGAAAGAATAGTTTGGGTCCAGAGGTAATCTTTGAGATGCGTGTTTAGGGCTTCGATGATGGTTTTGCTGTGTTGATAGAAATATCTAAAAGAAAAAAGAGCTTAGAGGGAAGGAAAGCGCGATGGCGCGGCAAATATCGGGGCACTACCGTATCACGTGACCGGCGCATCTTTAAGCGGCTCTAAAACGACCTTGCCCTATTTTTGTTTTTATTTTTACGGAGTTCTTGTTGCTTCCGATATCCGAGAACCATAAGAATTGTTGAACAGGCCATTGAAATCTAGGTTATAAGTTTAGTTTTTTACAATATATAATTTGTAATAAACGTAATATTAAAATATATCGTACTATTATAAAAGTTTTATATATCATTCCAAGGTAGTCACTTTTAAAGAGCCAATGCTTTTTCAGGTAAAAAGACTTCTCTTTTGCTATTTTGAAATCTTTTAAAAAGTATATAAAAAAATTTAACGAAATTAAAAATTTATTTATTTATTTATATTGAGGTTCCTAGAGAATAGAGCCTTATTGTAGAAGAATTAACCCTTGCAATCTTTTTCATTACGACAATAGTTTATATCACTATAATAGTAAAACTTCCTACGTGAATTGATCCTGTAATGCAACGTCCTGACCGATACGAAAAAAATTCTGCTCGCTTAGCGAAAAGGAGAACCGAGCTGGGGGCCAAAAATGAGTCATTCTTGACACCACACAAATCAATATAAAAGTACCAAAAATATTAATATTGAACAGGGCGCGATTCGAACGCACGCAGGTTTCCCTAGTAGAATGTTTTACAGTCTAAGACTGTCAAGAGAATCTCTTGAGTCTACCGCCTTAACCGCTCGGCCTGTTTGATTGTTAGATTTTGTATTTGATTTTTAGTACTGGGTCTACTAACCACCTGTCCTTGAATATTGATTGGTTCGTTGTTTCTCATTTTAAACTATACACCAATCTCTCTTACTCCGCAAAAAACAGCGGAGAACTTCGCATTAAATCGATACGGCATCACGTGTCGAGCAAGATCTCACGCTAGGCGATAAGATAAGGTTTACGAAGTATCAATCACAAAATCTCAAAAAGATCTCAAAATACCCCGCTACGAATTTGCTCTATCTCTACACACAAAATGACAACCACTACTCCCAAACCTGTTCACAGCCTTGTGCTGGATACTGGTCCTATTATCAAAAATGACCCGTCCGTCTCAACCCTCATCGGACAAGCAGAAATGCTCTACACAATCCCCGCAGTCATCGAAGAAATCCGAGATGCCGCAACAAGATCCAGACTCGAGACCACCCTGATTCCTTTCCTCACATTACGATCCCCGACAGCAGCGAGTATTAAAGTCATCACAGATTTCTCGCGGAAGACAGGCGATTTGGCAGTATTGAGTAGACCGGATATACAGGTTATGGCCTTGGCATATGAGTTGGAGTGCGAGAGGAATCATGGAGACTGGAGATTGAGAAGTGTGCCTGGGCAGAAGAGACTGAATGGGGCACCACCTCCAAGAGATGCTGAAGGAAACTTTATAAAATCTTCAAAACAGGTCGCAGAAGAAAAGTCCCAAGCAGTCGATCCGGCTCCAACACCTGCCCCAGAAAGTCGAGGCGCATGGGGTACTACAATTCCTTCCACACCAGAAATTACACAGGCAGAAGCAAAACTGCCTCAGCCAGAAGAATACATGGAGAACAAGGATACTTCAAGTCCAGAAGAAGCGAAGGAATCTCAATCTGCGACAATAGAGGAGACTCTTGAGAAGACGCACCTTGATTCTGCCGATACTCCCGAAGTACTCGAAGCTGTCCCAGAACCTACACAACCAGCGCCACCAATGGATGGAGGAGCAGAACCTCCATCCGACCCTTCAGCGGAGGAAGTCCAAGAATCAGAGACAGAAGACTCAGACGGTGGAGAATGGATAACCCCCTCAAACCTCAAAAAACACCAAGAAAAAGACTCCAACACGTCCCTCGACCCCGAAGAAAAGACAAAAACCATGCAAGTCGCAACCATCACCTCCGATTACGCTATGCAAAACGTCCTCTTACGAATGAATCTTAATCTCCTCTCGCCCAAGTTGATGCGAGTCCGAGAACTGAAAACCTGGGTGCTACGCTGTCACGCCTGCTTCTACATCTCTAAAGACTTGAACAAGCAATTCTGTCCTCGGTGCGGGAAACCTTCTTTGATGCGAGCCTCGTGTTCTACAGATAAGGATGGAAATTTCAAGGTTCATCTCAAGAAGAATATGCAGTGGAATACGAGGGGGAATGTTTATAGTATTCCGAAGCCTGTAGCGGGCACATCAAATGGTAAGCTTGTTGCTGGTGGTGGGAAAGGTGGGTGGGGTCAAGGTCTTATTTTGGCTGAAGATCAGAAGGAATATGTTCAGGCTATGGCTGGTGCGAGAAGGAAGAAGGAGAAGGATCTCATGGACGAGGATTACCTGCCCAGTATTCTGTCTGGTGATCGGAATGGAGGGCATGGGAAGCCAAAGGTTGGGGCTGGAAGAAATGTGAACTCGAGGAAGCGGAAGTAGATCTTATTGTGACAATTAGTATGTTAGAAGTCGTTGGCATACAAAATTTCTGGGAGAATTCGGCGACATATGGTTGGCGTTTGGGAGAACAGCTGTTGGGGAGAATAGACAGAATTGTGCATAGCGAACGCATTTTGATTCCTACACACAATGAAGGCATAACGCCATCCCTTGACGCCAAATTTGCACCCCGACGCTTGCCTGGTGTAATCTCGCAGAACTTTTGCAGAATTATTCAGAACCCATCTTGCTCCGTCTCACACTCTGCTGCAAATTGCGCATTTTCCCTTCCCAATGTTCCACCCAATGCCACACATCCTCAACACGCAATCTATTGGCCTAGAACCTTGAGATCCTCTGCGATTGGTAAGTTAGCCTCCACTCTTCTCCATAATAGAGTCCATAGGTATGAATTTACTCTGCTGCGTCAAAAGCAATCCATATCTCTTCTTCAACGTGACACGATGTCTCGAGTACTTATCATCAGGCGAGAATCTCGCAGGATGTGCAGACTTGGTAACCTCACCCGAAACGACCTTCTTCAGGGTATAGACGCGCTTTCCAGCGGAATCGAGGGTGTACATAAGATGCATGTTTGCGGTTTGTGGTTTGGATGACTGGGGGTGGATCGAGAGTCGATTTGTGCTACGGATTTCGTGGTTGCAGTTGGAGCCACAAGCTGCGACGAATTGTATGGATATGGTATTTCCGTCGAAAACGAGAGATCGTGGGTGCGGGGAAGAATATTCGATATTCAATGTTGTCGAGCTTCAGAAATTAAAATTTCCAGGTTCGGCTCGGATTAACTTGAAGCTCTGATGCACCAACCCAAGTTGGGACTAGCCTATCTACGCCCTTTTGAGACAGCCATCCGACAACCCACAGCTTTCTCGTATGACCCCAGAACCAACTTTCTCATCATGATTTTCTGGCAGCGGAAGGATAAATTTTCACAAAGAATTTCACGATGGGAGAGGTCATTCTCTCTGAAGACACGACTTCCGTCGTATCTAGCAGTATCGAGGAGATGAACCCTTCTTTAGAAGGATCAAAAGTCATGCTCGTACAAGTTGAAGAAGTTAACCCGACAAGTTTACTACTTGAACTTCCACGAGAGGTCAGAGATCACGTGTACAGCCTCATCTTCCTCTCTGATGGGCCAATGTACCCGAGCCGAGACAGAGCCGGAATTGCCGAATATCTTGGACTTCTTCGGACTTGCCAACAGATTTACTCAGAAGTCGTCGAAGTTTTGTATGGACGGAACACTTTTCAGATCAGAGGAGAACCGCGTTGGAAGGCACCGGAACTGCTCAACTTGCTGAGTAGCCAAAGACGAGACGGCTTCATCCGAGATGGACTTTTACGCCCTTCCGTGAAGGATTTCCAGACCAACAAAATCTGTCTCTCCAGATTCCACCTCAAGAAACTCTACATACCATCACATAATATCAGTTTGATCCAACTCAAGCACCTGTTCTCACTTCTCAAGTACTTCCCAAATCTGGAATACCTGCGAGTTGTGTACACGGGCTCTTTCGGCGTGAAAGATATGGAAGTCATTAACCTTTGTCGCCTGTACCGAGACCGTCGGCCACAGTTGGAGAACTTTGTTCTATGCAAATGAATTCGATACTCAGAGGCAGAGGACATATCTTGGATACTTTGGGAGAGTCCGTATAGGAAGTGGACGAGTATTTCCAATGTCAAAGACATGAAGCACGTTTGGAAGAACGAGGAAGGTGCTCTTCGAAAGGCTATTGTTGTTAGCGCCCCACAAAGCATACCGGAATAATGCTTGTCTTATCTTGATTGGGATTGGATTGCGGGATATTGTCCCTGCTAGATTTAGCACTGGTGTTGTTTGTGGGTTGGGGCAAGTCACATGATGCTCTCTTGGTTTACTTTCCTGTCCTTGTTGAGAGAATGCGAAATCTGCTCAAGCGAAAAGAGTCGAGTTTGATTTTTCATCTTTCCCGCTAGCGACATCTTACCTGCATGAACTTGGGTCGTCTCTTCCCCGGAGAAACGTTTCTTACCCCGCTTCATCGAAAACCCGGGGGCTTTGTCTAGGGCAATCCTACAGACAATGCGGAGAACAAGATCCATCCCGGAATTCCCGCTTCTGGACGCCTCTAATGCCACAGACTTGACTTGCCATGCTTCCAGGCTTATCTTGGTCCGGTTGATGCTTCAGAAGCTTCGTCTACAAAGCTGAAGCCGGCCTGGTAAACGCTCAAGCAATTTCCTTTCCACCATCAAACAATTCTCTTGACAATTTGCCTATTTGAATCGCTTGTCAACATTATTCTTAAGTTTTCATCCTCGTGTATCAACACAGGACGGCATCCACAACGATGGCAAACCATCTTGGTCTTCGAGGAGAGAGGCTTGCGCTTGCTCGTGTTCTCCTCGTCGTGGTTCCCTCCTTCTTCCTATTCGGCTACAACCAATCTGCCATTGGAGGTCTTCTCAACTTTACTCCTTTCGTAGAACAGTTTCCTCGAATCAACACAGCGACTACGAAAGGTGCCCAGAAAGCAGATAATTCTCGAATTCAAGGTGATAATCCTCGTCCGGTTCTTTTGCTAAAGAAGCTGACAGCTATCAGGCACTGTTGTGGCGCTCTATGCAATTGGCTGTCTCATCGGAGCTTTGACTTCGGCTCTAGTTGGTAATCGACTTGGGCGACGACCAACGATTCTAGTGTTTGCGGTTATCGCCGCCATTGGAGCCACTCTGCAAGGCTCATCGTTCAGTCTCGCTCAACTCATTGTCGGTCGAATCACCTCCGGTATTGGCGTGGGCGGAGTCAATGCGGTGATTCCCGTGTGGCAGTCCGAATGTTCGAAGCCCAAGAACCGCGGTCAGAGTGTTGTCGTTATAGGTATCTTCATCTCTTCGGGGATTGCCTTGGCCAGCTGGGTCAATTTCGGACTGTCGTATAGCCAAGAAACCTCTATGTGCTGGAGACTGTCACTCTTGATACCGATCATATTTAGCTGTCTTATCTGCAGCTCGACATACCTATTTCCCGAGTCTCCTAGGTGGCTAGCACAGCAGGGCAGGGTGGAAGAAGCAAGAGCAGTCATCGCCGTTCTCGAAGATCAATCCACAGAATCAGAACATGTTGCTATTGAGTTAGACATCGTTCGAAGAGCCTGCGACACTCAAGGTCAGCGAGAGCGAGGGTTTGTGGACCTCTTCAAGATGGGACGCGAAAGACTCCTTTACCGCTTTTCCTTGTCCGTTATGATCAATTTCTGCGCACAAATGACGGGTACGATGCATTCCGAACCCAGTGCTTCAACAGAATCTAACAAAAGTAGGCGCAAACGTGATCAGCTACTATGCCTCGACTATCTTCAGTCAGTCACTTGGCTTCGAGAAGCATCAATCCTCCGTTCTAGCTGCCGGTCTTTTGACTTGGAAGATCGTTGCAGCTTCATTGGCATACTATTATATCGATCGTGCTGGACGGAGACCTCTATTCATGATCTCGGGACTTGGCATGGGCATCTCAATGATGTGCCTTGCCATCATAGTTTCTCAACTCCAACATTCCGGTGCGGGAGCGGGAGCCACTTTCTTCCTCTTCATGTTCATGTTCTTCTTTCCTCTTGGCTATCTCGGTGCCAACTTTCTGTACTCTGCCGAGATTGCTCCTCAAGACTTGAGGATTCATCTCTCCGCCGTTGGGACTTCAGCTCACTGGCTTTTCAACTTCGTTATTGCTGAGGTGACCCCGGTCGCTTTTGCGACGATTGGATACAAGTATTACACCGTATATGCATGTACGGGTGTCTCTGTTCTGCCAATGGTTTACTTCTTGTTTCCGGAGACAAATGGGAGGTCGTTGGATGATATGGACAGGATATTTTCGGGGCCAGAGCATTGGTGGCAGGTACCGTCTGCTACGAAACATCTGCAAAAGGGTACAATCGTGGATATTGAGAATGGAGACGAGAAGCTTGAGAAGTTCGATCACGTCGAGGAAGCTTAAGAGAGGAAACGTCTCAGTACATTATGTGGCTTGGTTTGTGGACCTTATCTACACTGAAGTCTGAGGAGATGTATTGTGACATTTCAAAGGGAGTACGCGGGGCTGAAGAGATTGCAGAGTGCGTGTGGGAGTTACTTCATTACTTTTAACAACAGCCGATAACTGATTTCCATATTTATTATACATGCTAAGTTCTATGGACGGCTTAAGGTGCTTCTGGATTATAATATGAGCGGTATATCTGTGTGCTGACCAGCGTACTCGCTACAGTGCAACGGCGCCAAATTCTAGCGTTCTTGTGCTGAAGCCTGGAAGTACCTGATTCGTCGCCCCCCGTTTGGCTTTCACGCTAGGCTGCCCTGCATTTTTTCTTCGCTTAACCTCTTCATCATCTTCCCTCCAACTTCACCCAGAATCACCACAACAACATCTCCGCCTTATATCTTTCTGTTATCTGAGACGATGAGATGGATTCAGCTTCTCCAAATGAAGGAGAACCAAGTCGCAAGCGACGAAGGCAGTCCAGCGTCTCAGCTATGCGATCGAGCGACACGGCAAGCCCACACACAGAGCTTGGTCACATGCGATCGGACGAGATCACAGGCTCGACGAGCTTTGTAGGAAGTGGAAGCGGCATCGCATTTGTTCAAACTGTTCGTTCTGCCTTAGCTAGAAATATTAGCTGGGACAACAATGCGTTCGACAGTGAGATGGTGCCCGGAGAGGACGATCACATCGCGACACGCAACCCCCCAGAAACTCTATGGCATGGAGACGAGGTCTTGACCAACACCGAAGAGCAAGAAAGAGCTCTGTCTTCGATAAATTTTGAGGATTTAGTATACTGGAGTCAGCCGTACTTCAATATCTGGCACGCACCGTTTCCTTTCCTTCATGCACCAAGCATCCTTGGTCTGTTTGAGACGATCTCTGCTCGCGGCTTCCTAGCATTGAGTGATATTGAGAGAACAATAGTCCGGTCTGTTTTGTCTATCTCGGTCGCTGACAGGCGACAAATGCCCAAGGACAGCCAGGAAAATATACCTAGGGTCCCAGCCAGTCTGGTATTTAGTGCCGTTGACGATACGATTTCAAATATCTCGCCTCTTCTAGTGCATTCATCAACACTGTCAAGCCTACAAGCCGCTGTCAGCATCCAAGTCTTCCTGATATCAACCGTTCGTCTCAATACGGCGTCAAGATTTGGAGGACTCATCGTGCGAATCGCATTCCACCTTGGGCTGCATCGATGTCCTTCAAGGTATAGGCAATTTTCAGCTGCTGAGGCAGATATGCGCCGAAGGCTATTCTGGTCAATATATTCTCTTGAGATGTTTTTGGCCCAATCTCTTGGTCTTCCAATTACACTTAAAGACGAGGATATCGATGTTTGTTTTCATGATGACGAAAAGCACCTTGTTAACCACAAGGACGGCCAGAGCATTGGTCAGTCTCTTCTTGCACGTACCCGCAAAGTAGTCAGCTCCTGATACCGCCTTAGATCCTCGACGTTTTCTCCTTCCATCATTTCTTGCTCGCAGCAGTCGAATCAAAGGTCTCATTCTTGAACTGCGACACAAGTCGATTAATCACAGGGTCACTGACCCAGATGAGGTCGCTCATATATATGCCGAGATATCAAGATGGTGGAATGAAGTGCAAGATTTCATCGACCCCTCATCCTTGGAGGACGACGGCTTTGATCCTGCAATAGGTCAGCAGTCGCCCGACAGCTTGAAGTCGGTGCACAAGCTTTTGCTCATTGTTCAAAAGCACGAGTCTGTGATTCTGTTGAATCGGCCTGTTATCACATCTGGACAGAACACTTTCGCGGTGAGTGCTGCTATGCAAACATGTATTGGGGCATCGAAAGCGATAATTTCGAGAACATTTCAGCATCTCCAAGACTGTAGGAGGGACGAGCGATCACCAGATGGTCGTATCTCGAACCCCTTATTTTGGCCTGGTTTCACTTGGTGTGTTTGGATGAGGTTCGAAACCATGAAGAAGACTTTTGCCGAAAGCTTGGCTAACTGCCTAATAGTGGTTTGATATTGCTCTATGCTGCATCTAACGGATTTCATTCTGTGGAAGCTGCTCAAAGGTCAGCAATCTCCTTGAACCTGTCAATTAAAACTGCTTTCCCAGATACTAATCCTGCGTAGGGAAGCGACCCGTTGTGTCAAGATACTAGAGAACCTCTCTTTACGAGGCGTCTTCTGGCCAGGAGCATGTTCGGCCGCAATCAAAGACTTGCAGCAAGCTCTGAACCAGAAAACTAGCGGCGAGGCATCCAAAGATACGCCTGTAATCCTTTCGACGAGGCAACAAGATATACACCGGCTCAGACTTAGAGCAAGCGGGGCAAGCGACCACCTGAACACCGAACCATCCCTAGGCGAGAGCGGCGGTTCTCCTCAGATCTCTCTGCCACAGACAGACTTCTGCAATGGGCCTACAGAAGGGGCGTTCGGCAGAAGCCGGACGACGGCTACGAGTAATCCTATGTCGGAACTGCCTCCTGGCATGGAAAACACACCTGCCGTCCAATTTCAGCCACCTTCCTCATCTTTTCAAGAGGATGCGGCATTTCTCCAAAATTGGCCTGCCATGACTGGACAATTCTACCCAACGGAGGATCAATTCAACAACGAGGTCGGCGATATATTTCAGCTTATGGATGTCCCATACCATCTTAGCGAGCTTACTTAGGATATCGCTCAGTCGGAAACTTTCCTAGACGTTTTCAATACGATAGATGTTCGCTGCTTCCTGAATTTTGGCAAAAGGATGAAAAATGAGCAAAGCCTAGGAGATATGCTATGACTTCTAAGAGTATTGGAGGTGTTCTAAAAAGTCTACGACGGGGTTGCAAACTGAACGCCTTTGCTCACATTTCCCTTCAGCTCCTCCACTGCTACCTCGAGCAGTTTGGCCTCATGATCAGACAGCGACCCGATTGGGTATGCCTTGACTGCACCATTTCGCCCGAGTTCGACAGGTACAGCAAAATATTCAACACCGAGCTCAACCGCAATCTCCTTGCCTCCAGGTATACCTGGGAGATACAAATACGTTTCTTCGATGATGCCACTCTCACCATTGGTGGCTTTCAGTATCGAGCTTACGAATCTAGCTTTATCAGTACCTGGTCGGATCGAAAGGATATGTGGACAAACCTGAAGCCTGCATATGCCATACAAGTCGTTGCCGATCCTGCTCCTGCCTTCGCCTGCACGATCTCATCGCCTCCGAATTGTACTCCTATTTGTATGTCAGTTCAAATGTCAGCCTGCGGTGATGGAATCTCTTACGGTACGTCACTGCATCTCTCTGCTCATCCGTCAATGCCACAGCAGGCTTGCACTGACTGAGTAGTGGAAGGATCGTCGCTCCACTATGCCCTCCAACAACAGGTATCTTCAACTCCTTTGGATCAGGGAGATTCAGAGTATGCGAGATGAATGTCGAAGCTCGTATCACGTCGAGAGTGGTGACGCCAAAGACCTTCACGGGGTTGTATACTCCGTGTTTCTTCAAAGTCTCGACTGCGATTGGAAGGGTGCTGTTCACAGGGTTCGTGATGATGAGTACGAATGCGTCTGGGCATGTCGAAGCGATATTGGTGGCAAGGTCACGGATTACGCCTGCGTTGATCTTAAAGAGATCTGTCGACGTATTAAGTGAAAGTCTGATATAACGACGGGCCTGTGGACAGGAGTCCCTTACCATCGCGAGTCATACCCGGCTTCCGAGCAATGCCAGCGGGAATGACAACAATGTCCGCACCTGCCAACGCTTTCCTGAGTCCATCATTCTCTGGTGGGAAGCCAGTCACTTTAGAACTGGTATCGATGTGGTTCAAATCGATGGCCACTCCTGGGGCGTGAACGATGTCATACAGAGACAATTCTGAGACGAGTGGGCTCTGTCAAAAAATCGACATTAGCTTGGCATTCTACAATGTGGCAAGAGCCTCACCATTTTCAGGAGAAGACTCAGAGGCTGGCCAATCTGGCCAGCGGCTCCGAGCACTGCAACTTTGGTCATTTTTGATCACGTGGTGTGGGTTTCAATTGGAGGACTGGTGCTTCGAACGAGGGCAAATTTGGACACGGGGAAGCCAGAGAGGTTTGGTAGATGAAGTCTCGAGTTTTACGACAACTACGGGGTGGAGTCTCCTTTGAACAGTAGCTTCTTCAAAGCTCCTCAATGTCATTGTCCTGCAGGGCCGGGAAACGATTCTCCGATGCAACTACCACATATACGGCGGGAAACATTCTAACCCAACATTCTTTCCCGGACACGATCAGCTTTGCCGAGATTTGAAGCCACATCAATTGCGGAGTCATGGGGGAGCAGAGGTGGATGGCCAGCGAGAATTTTTGCATTGGTTGGGTGTGATGGGCCTACTCAAGCCTTCTTCGCTAAACTTCAGCGAGTTGAGCCCAAAACAGGGGCTCCCTCCTCAACCTTTCAGGCTTTTGATCCCCCAATGACTGCCCCGCATTTACCCCACACCCTACTTTCATCCACCGAATTCATGTTTAGGCGCCCCTCTTACTCCTAGTGGTTTGTATCGAAACATGTGGCCTCCTTCATCATCTGCTTTTGCGTCTACACTTCTATCCTTGCCACCTGCAATGAATAAATTGCCAAAATTCTTTCCTCCCCAGGTTGTACAAGCTATTTTTCTAGCCGTAAATGCAATGTCTTTTGAGTTATTGCTTTGGAGATTGAAAACCAATGACCTACAGCATTAAACTGTTGAGATTTGAAAGTGTTAAGGAACTACTCACTCGATATGGTGCAAAAATCGCAATCCAAAGATTGCCTTCAGTGCTGTTTTCATTCTGTCAGCAAATTTCTAAGATGGTGCCACGGAAGAAATTTACTCAACAACCATGCCATCCGGCTCGCCATATGTCGGCCGGCGTATGGCGCAGCGTTCGTATAATTTTGGCGAAAATTCATTACTTTTACTTTACAGCTTTGCATCTTTACAACTTTGCAGATTTGCTTATTTCAATAAAGTAGTGAGATTCTGACCCCACAAGTGAAGCAAGTGGCGAAGGCTCAACCATTCTATAAACACCAATGCCTCTTACAAAGAGAACGAATTCGCAGCAGCTTTGCCAGCTGAGAAAATGTTGTGGTACAGGAAGCACTACTTGTTGGGCGAGAATACTTGGGTGGAGCCTAAGGTAAGTCCACTATTGTACCAGGATACAGAGAGCTGGAGAAAGCAGCCAAAGGCTCTTGTGGTGAGAGAACTCGATGTTCTGAGAAGTGAAGGCGAGGCATATGCTGAGAAGCTGAAGCACGCAGGTGTCGATGTGGATCACAAGATCATGAAAGGAATGCCGCGTCCATTTTTGGCTATGGATGGAGTACTGCAGCAAGGTAGGGATACGATCACATTTATGGCGGAGAAATGATTTGAGGCATTTGGTGAGAAGTAGGCTGCAGATCGGAATGCTCCACGGAAGCCTCGACACTTGCACTGGTGGGGGCTCGTCTAGGCTTTGACTACTGTATCTCAGGGGAGGCGTGCTCTATCTTCAGACTTTCAGGCTCTGGTCGCTAAAACTTCAGCGCTTTGATGCTAGAAGATTGCCCCTAGTTTACTCTGCACCTGTATCAACTTCTGGTCTCAAGCTCAACCACGCTGAAATCAGTAACTTTAAGCCACAGTTCTTTAGGGTAAACTTGTGGCATAGCAATACTTTGCAGAAGGCTAATCTTTTATAAAACGGTACACTTGCATCTCATCTATGAGTCTCCGTTCACAAGTTTCGCGTTCACCTGCTCAGGGACAAGAGTCAGCAATTCCTCCCCAAAACACCCCCTCCTCGCATTCTCCATCGCCAAACTTTCCATCTTAGCCAAAGTCTCCGTAGTATGAGTCCCCAAGTGCGGTATTAATATCGCACGCTCATTCTTCATCAACACTTCGTTGATTTCTGGCTCGCGCTCGTACACATCCAGTCCAACGGAAGCTATCTTTCCAGACTCCAATGCCGCGGCCATTGCGGCTTCGTCGATAACTGCTCCGCGTGCTGTGTTCACGATCACGACTCCGTCTTTCATCTTCGAGATTTCGGTGGCGCTGATAAGGTGGCGAGTTTTGGCGTTGAGAGGGACGTGGATGGATATTATATCGCTCTTCTCAAGTAATTCATCGAATGAGACATATCTCGCCCCAGCAGCTTCTGCTTCTGGCAACTGGTTCCGGTTGTGATAGATAGTCTTGATTCCAAGCGGTTCAACCCTCCTCTTCACGGCTCGTCCAATCCGTCCGATACCGATAATGCCTAACGCCTTCCCTTGAGGATCATGGCCGAAATCTATGTTCTTTTTCCAGTTCCCGGCTCGCAGAGAGACGAGTGCGGGATTTAGTTGTCGGAGAGCACCGAGGAGGAGGAACATTGTTAGGTCAGCTGTTGCGTCTGTGACTGGGTCGGGAGCATTCGTGACCTGTACCCCGCGAGTTGTACAGGCGTCGATGTCAATTTGATCGTAGCCAGCTCCGTTGTGACATATGAATTTCAAGGATGGTGGGAGGTTCTGGATGAGCTCTTTGTCGAATTTCCCAGCAACCTATATATGTCAGATTTATTATCAATTTAGATAGGTGCATAGAGATGAACTTACGGCATAGCTAGATGAAGTACTGTAGATGGCAACAATGTCCTTGTACTTATCTTTGACATCTTCGAAGAACTCGGCTCTACTTTTGCTGGCGATGACTTCTGTTCTCGCTACCTGTGACAGTTTACGATATGCATCGTGAGCGTGTCGTATGGGATTGAAGAAAAGGATCCTTGGTTTTGATAGGGTCATCTTCAGTTGGAGGAAGTCTGAGTTCCGTAAGATATGGCGGGGTAATGAGGGTTGACTGGGGGCTGGAAATGTGAGAAGGGAAGTCGAAACAGATTTTCTGAGTGGAAAGACTGCTTAGTATAGACCTCTCATGCATACAAAGTACAAAACACTCAGGTATATTCTGTTTAGGAGGGATGTAATCGTCAAGTAAAGCCATGCACGTTCCGGAGAAACAAATCCCGCCCTCGGCAACGCGGGAGCCAAGGGGGCACTAGCGTTGTTACAAGCGAGCCTGAGTTGACGCCCAGCGACAAAGTTTTCCGGACTACACTTCACAACACGCTCTGGGCCGGGAACACTCAACGAACGCACATGACGGAGACTCAAGGAGGCTCTTGCGAGCCATGCAAGAGGAAGAAATGCAAGGTGAGATTCCTTTTCCTGAGAGTGACAGCTGCTCACCGCTTCCCAGTGCGATCGACAACTGTGAGACCCAATCGGCCATCAACAGCTTCCTGTCAGCTGACATTCAATCCAAGGCCGACTTGTGGACAGTGTGTTGCATCACCAAGGCTATGCAAGTATGCAGAGAGTAACAAGAGGTGTGTCTTCCCTTCTTCCATCGAGAATTGTGCTGAAGATAGCAGGGGTATTCCGGGTGGGTACCTCGGTGCGCTCGAGGCACGACTAAATGATACCGAAGCCGCACTTTACAACGCCCTTTGCGAGATCCGGCGACTCAATCAGTCAAGCACATTCAGCTACACCAATGTTTCTGAGCCAATCTCTTCTCGTCAAGACAACACCAGTAAGGCTTCGAGAATGTCGGAATGGAAGCAATACCCGTTGCAGTCCTCGAAGGATGTAGAGACCTGGTGGCTGTCTTTCAAGCCGAGCTGTGAATTGACTGGTAAGTCGTCGACTTTTTGGGAAGAGCCGCGATGAGTAACAAAATGTGGTAGACGAAGACCATGTCCGAGAGCGTACGGCATTGGAACTGAACAATCGAACGCAAGCGATGGACTGGTCAGCCTCTGATAGCTTGCCGCTTCCAGGTCCACAAGCTCAGAACTCAATGAGAGTTGGAACTGGTGCTGTACCTCGTGAAATGCCCTTTGAAAGGGCGGTTTACAGCATGCATAATCAGAGGCAGCCATCCTTTCAACAAGAGAATCTGTCGTCTCAACCACCAGTGCTCCAACGGCCTCAGAATCAGGTACAGCTGCCTGCCCAACCTCCCACACAGAGCAGCAACTTGGGTTACGATACAATTGATTCAATCAATACGAGGAATGAGATGAATTACAATGAGTGGAATCCGACCTCGGCACAACAAGTACCTAGACAGCAACGGCCACCCAGTGATGCGGGTAGTGAGTTAAATCGTTCACAGCAGTTGTCTGCTAGATTGAGTCATATATACTACTAAATCTGTCAGTATGTCCAATACGTCGGCTCTGGAACTCTCCCAAAGCGAACTATGCTCCAAGCTGGGACGTGCTGTTGACGGCACGTGGTACCTTTATTTCCATGGACTCGACCCGGTTGGGAGAAGCATGAAACAGGTGAGCCGTCTCTATTCCGATACTCACTGGCACCTAAGAGTCACGTCAGCCAACTAATAATGTTCGGCAGAGCCTCTCCGAGTCTCTGGCAAAATATTGTAGAGTGCTAGAATCACCCGGGTTTTGTTTCCCGGACTCGCAGAGAACTTGGTCCAGGGTCAATGCTGCCCGCTCCCATTCCATTCCCTCCATTGAACTGTTTTAAAAATATACCCATGCACTTTATACCTTTCATTGTGGAGTCCAAAACTGAAATCTAATCTCAAACCTACATACTTCGACTTCACTTCACACATTTCTCGCATTTCTCTTCTAGAAGCTTCACGATGGGCAGCGTATCGAACGAAATGAACGGTGCATCCATCATCGCACCTCCAAAGAAAGACCGCAACTATCGCATTGCTTCCATCCCAGCAGACGGCATCGGACCTGAAGTAGTCAGCTCCGCCATCGAAGTCGTCCAGAAAGTTGCTAAGACTCTTGGGACGTTCACGATTGAGTTCGACCATATTCCTTGGGGCACTGCATACTATAAGGAACATGGTAGATATGTTGATGAAAACGTGTTGGAAATGTTGAGAAGATATGATGCCTCTCTTTTTGGGTCTGTCGGCGCGCCTGGTAAGTGTCTCATCCTACTCGCCCACCCGACTTGGCTAATGTGTGTGACATAGATGTCCCTGATCATATCTCACTTTGGGGCCTCTTGTTAGCGATTAGAGGACCCCTGCAGCTTTACGCCAACGTCAGACCCGTGAGAACCTTCCCGGGGACTCGATCGCGTCTTCGCGATGCAGAAGAGGGAGATATTGATTGGCTGCTCGTCCGAGAAAATTCCGAGGGCGAGTATTCTGGTCATGGTGGGCGCTCACACAAAGGCCAGACCTGGGAAGTAGCAACCGAGGTCGCCATCTTCACCTACGTTGGCATTGAGCGAATCATGAGATTCGAGTTCTCAGCAGCACAAGCTCGGCCCAAGAAGTTGCTCACGGTCGTGACTAAGAGCAACAGTATGAGGAATGGAATGGTGCTCTGGGATGAGGTGGCACTTCAGGTATCGAAGGACTTTCCAGATGTCAAGTGGGATAAGATGCTAGTTGACGCTATGACTGTGCGAATGGTCAACAACCCAAAGTCATTGGACACTATCGTGGGGACTAATCTTCACATGGACATCATCAGCGACCTAGCTGCCGCTTTGGCAGGCAGTCTGGGTGTAGCACCGTCGAGTAACCTGGACCCCACGAGAAAGAGTCCCTCGCTTTTTGAACCTGTCCATGGCAGCGCCTTCGACATCACAGGAAAAGGCGTCGCAAACCCTATTGCTACTATGTGGAGCTCCGCAGAAATGCTGGGTTGGCTGGGGGAGAAAGATGCGCAAGCCAGGGTCATGGAAGCAATTGAGAATGTATGCAGTGCTGGAGTGTTGACGAAGGACTTGGGAGGAATGGCTATGACAAAGGATGTTACGAAGGCTGTTTGCGATGAGCTTGAGAGATTGACTTTACGATAGAAGTGATTTGAAGATATGATCTGCTATTAATTCTATTCCTAGTATTCCGTCGTCATCTTCCGTCATGTGCAGGCCTAACTCCATGTGTCCAGTCAGTACGGACTTTTCAAGAACTTGAATGTCCTAATCTCTTTGCTGCTTTCGCCCCTTTCCTTTCGTCTAATCTCGCTTCCAGGTCATTCCAGATCCGAAAGTGAACTTAACCCCGTATATTGTCCCTTAGACATCAATCTCTCGCGATTTGAGCCCTTCATTAGCCACTCTCTTCAACGTCCACGAACTGAAAATCCTCGCAATGCTAGGACCTCCTCCTTCAAACAACGCCTAACAT
The DNA here is from genome assembly GCA_014904845.1 of Acephala macrosclerotiorum. Lineage (NCBI taxonomy): Eukaryota > Fungi > Ascomycota > Leotiomycetes > Helotiales > Mollisiaceae > Acephala > Acephala macrosclerotiorum. Next base: position 58,806 of record MU119333.1, read on the forward strand.
GGAGTGCGCCAATTGCAGAAAACCGGGAGAATATGCGTGCAGCAGCTGCATGATGGCGACGAAAATTGAAGGCGACGCACCAATTGCGCATTACTGCGGATTAGAATGCCAGCAAGAACACTGGACGTCGCATGAACTGACGTGCATTAAGCTCAAGGATCGAACGCTCCTATATCGGGTCATTGATACTGCTCAGAAGTTGTTCTTCATCCACCGAGAAATGACATGGCATGAGTTTGACGTCGACAGTGTCCAAAAGATCGAAGGACATCTAGTTTTACGTGGAACTGTAAGTCTATAACGAATAGCGCTCATTTGGAGTGCTGCTTACAGACATCTCTTAGTACTTCCAAGACCATCGTTTCTCCAAAGATTACAAGCAATTTCCGTCCAATGTTGTCCCACAGGAACATAGAAGAGCCGTCCTGTCGTTCAATCAGTGCCGCTATGCGTTGCTCTGGGTGGTCGAATTCATTGAAGACATGTTGAAAGGTAAGTCATCTAGTTTCCGCCATCAATGACCTTGGAGCTGATGGAAAATAGACATCGTCTCAGTCACTCAAACCGTCCTGTATAAAACGAAAAATGACAAGCTCCGGACCCGTATTTACGGAATAAACGAACGCCTTATTTTCAACAGCGAAGGAATCAAACACCACATCCTACGAGTACTGCTACGATCTGGTGAAGAATTCGCTGTCGACATCACAGGCGCCCAATACGGGTACGACGATGCCGTAACCCCATGGGAGGAATACGCGCAGCTCCGAGTTTTTGACTTTGTTCTTGTGCCCGGCACTCCAGCAATGAACCTCCTCCAGACAGAAAATTACAGCCTCGGAAAGACGATTGAGCTCGCAGACAAATTCTTTAATTACTCCCCGGAAGGAAAGCAGATCCATCAAGGCAATTTGTTGTGCATGAATATGGGCATCTTGAACTGGCAACGATATGTACAACTGAGTCTCAAGGAGTTGTGGAAGCTGCCTACGCAGATTTTCGAGAGGAAGCAGAAGGACCTTGTTGATTATGTTGAGTGGGCGACCCAGCTACTCAAGCCTAAGTACACGACGGAGAATGGCAGGCGATTGGTGGAGGAAGTCAAGGGGAATTGGGTTCACGACAAGTAGTTTCTCTGGGAGATTTGGCTTGCGCGTCAAAAATCACTCTCACAGGCTTGAAATATCTTTGATCTATAAGACAGATTGTCAAGTCTCAAAGAGCAGCGCATCCTTCCCCTACAACAAAGTTTCCAAGACAAAGTAGTGCACGTGACTTACAGAGAGGCTAACCGACTGTATGTAGAGCACCAGACTCAGCGAATCAACCTTCCTATCCTGCCGACACGGATAGGAAGGTAGAAACCTTCAACTTGCCTGCTTTCCATAGCGAATATCGTAATCTTCCCTTTTTATTCTTCTCAGCGTTGTAAAAACTGAAAAGTTTCCATTTATAGTCTTATTATCTTTCCCAACCTTCCCATTGGCCGAAAATGTGGATATCGAAGTGCAGTAGCTGATTCTAAAGTATAAATCAGATTAGCTTAGTATTATAAAAGCGTAGATTTCAAAGATTACTAAGAAATTATTATTATTTTTTATTTTCTTCTATTATCCACAATACTATAGATTCCTACGTGCAAAAAAGAGAGCGTATCTCTAAAAAAAGTGCAAACTTTCATTCTAATTCTATTCAACATCCGTCAAATTCTCCTTCTCAAAAACCAATTGTAAAATCATTTGCAAATGCGCCAATCGTTTTTAATATTACTTTTACTAATATAGTCTCGAAATTGACGTATTAAATGCTCGAAACCGCTCGAGATAACGCTGAATATGATCTAATATATACTAAAATTCCGCGAGATTATAAGCTATTGATCAAATCAAAGTATTACATCAAATTGAATCTATATTGCATTCGATCATTTAAAGTCTTCGTATAATATAATTTTCTATTATACTCTTTTGAGATCTTTTAAACGAGTCGATCGATAAATATCCAAAAAAAAAAGTAATGAAAAAAAATTGTATAGTATTGTAAATACTATTATGCGATTAAAAAAAAAAAATTTATCGTTAGAAAAAAAAATAACTCGAAGACTAAAAAGCGTCATTTATCAATTGTACATCGAATTAATATTGAGCATTCAAAGAAAAAAAATAAAAATATACTGCAAATTTTGTTTAAACGTTTGCAAATACGAACGAATATCAATTTGCTAATCAAATACATCGAAAATCGATTTATTGATATTGTAATAATTTTTATCGTCATTTGCTAATTATTTTTGAGTTTGATAATTAATAACTTGTTTTATGAGTTTCTAAAAGTCGTATATCCAACAATAAAATCGATTCTACTTTTAGTAATTAATACAATTCGCAAATGAGTAATAAAAGCGTTTTTATTACGCTAAAAGCAATTGAAAACGAATCTCGAGCGCTTTTTATTAAAAATGTATTTCTTTTTCGATCTTTGGAGTTTTTCGAACTATATAGTACTTTTGAACATCGTTTGCTACTATATTGATTATACGAAGCGTAATCAAACGATACGTTAATAATTTTAATAATTTTCGACGTTATAATATTATTTTTCGATAATAGTATTATTGTTTTACAAATCGAGTATAGCGTAGTGCGACCGCGTCGCAAACGACTCTCATTAATTGATTCGACTTCAAGTTTTACTTACAATTAAACAATTAAAAAAATCATATTCCGACGAAAATCAAATACAAATTATTATATCAATTATTAAAAATTACGACCTTGAAAACAATATTAAATATTTCGTTACAAACAATACTATGAATAACGATACAGCGATTAACGCGATTCTAAGCGAATTATATCGGCATTTTACGAAAAAACAAAAAAAAGCTTGGCGTTTGCAATATTTTGATCACGTTATTAACTTTTCTACGAAGGCGTTTTTCTATAAGAAAAAAGTAAAAAAATTTATTATTTCTACGAAATTATCGAAAATTACATTAAATACACAAAAAAAACTCGAATTATAGAGAAAACGTAAATCGATTAATAAATTTTATAATTTTATTATTTTTATTTGTAAAATTTCACAACATTGTAAAATATTCGAATCTGTTCTAAAAGCAAATAATATAGTATTCACGAAATATAATTATTTCAAACTCGTTATTAATAATATAACGCGATAGAATTTTCTTTATAGTATAATTGAAAAAGTATTGAACCTACGAAAAAAACTTACACGATTTATCGAATTCAATAAAAACGAATTACATAGTTCTAAAAAAAAAGTAAATCAAAATTATACTATAAAAAAAAAAAAATACTTTTTAAAATATAATAAATTGAATAGTAATGATTAAAAAATACTAAAAAAGACTATAGTAATTTTAAAACTTTTTTATATTTACATCAAACGAGCAAAAAGAAAAAACACATCTAATAATCGCGAGATCCTTTCTGATTATATAGTAACGTTGAATACTCTCTTTAATCACGTTCAAACGCTTTAATAAACTTTTCTCGCACGAATTGAAACTATTCAACTTTCACTAACGTCTATTAAACACTTGCAAACAGTACTATTCAACTATTAAATAAAACTCAATAAATACTTTATTAAAATCGATATTATACTCGCACACTACGTCGCAATCGCTACTCGATCTCAAAGCAAATTCAAATACTTTGAAAAAACATAAAAACACTATACGACATAGTCCGATGTAATAATATTAAAACTTTAAATTCCCATTGCAAAAAAAGCTATTTTTGATTTTTGAAAAACCGATTACGCAATTCTCTCTCTTTTTTCTATCAAATCTACGATTTTTACGAAGCGACTACGAATTGAAATCGACGCTTTTTCTTTTCTTTTTTTCGATCGAATTAACACGATAATCAATTGTTTAAATAATACAAATAATAAGAATATATTTACTAATAAAATAAATAAGTAACTATAAATATCGCGATTCGATTTTTTTATAAATACGTTATTATTTCAATATTGGATTTCGCAATTACAAAATCTTTAATTATATCGAGTTAAAAAAATAGCTTTAAATATGTATTTTGTTTTTGTAATATCGATTAAATGCGAGAAAATCTTTTTCAATTTAAAATTTATAATTACGAACCAATAAATGTAATTGAAAACTAATATAATTGAAATTATACAATGTTTAAAAATATAGATAATTTTTGATCGAAAAAAAATCGACAAATGGAAAACAAAGCGACGAATTAATAAAAAGAGTAAAAAAATTAAAAAAAACAAAAATCTATAGAATTGAACTATTTCTATAGAATTATACAATTTCTACAATACGAACGATGTAGTTCAAATTACAATACTAAGAAATGTAGTTATAATTGAGAATGGAAATAATATTAAAAGTGATATTAAAAGTAATATCGAATTTACAAAATAAAAAAAAACAAATTGAATCGTTTTAAGCGATTTTTAATGTAAATTTTCCTTTTTTTATTTTCCTATTTTACTTTCTACGGCTCTTTTATAACTTTCTATTGAATATATATTAACTTTCTTTTTTAATCCTTTTTACGACGAAAAAACAATTTTTTTTTCTTAGATCGATTTTGACGATAGGATAAGAAAGTTGAAACGTTGATTAGATTCACTTTTCGAGTATTTTGCCTTTGAAAACCAAACAAATGGACGCTGCTTTTGAATATTTATAGTGAAAAACTAAAAATTCTTAGCTCGTGAATATTCTATTTTTTTATTACGTTGAACAATTATTACGTGTACTAAAATATAATACCAATACTTGAGTTTTCTAAGTCTCACGATATTACTATTACCATAAGAAGTAGAGATACGTAGAGTTTTATTTTTCTCTTAGAAAATTTATTATATTTGAGACCGTTTTTCAAGAGTGTATTCGTGAAATTTGAAGATGTTGTGAATACATTTTCGTTAGTTGATTCAAATGTTCAAAAGCCTTTCGTAGTATCCAACCAGTTTCCAAGTTATAAATACTACTTTTGGTAATCACAAAGTCCCAAAGTATTTGATTCTTTCAACAAGCAAATAATTAAAAGCCTTTTACAATATGTGGGAAAGTATTTATAGTAGTCTTTGGAAGGTTGCATTGTAAAGATTGTTAGGCACTTGAACGATTTTTTGAATATGGCAAATGATATTGGTAAATTCCATTATTAAAAACTAAAACACAATTTATTTTTTCAATTGTTTAACATCTTCGATTTGTGTCCATTGTAGTGTTTCGATTTGCAACAAAAAAAAACCATCGATAGTTTATTTCAATCACGATTTTTCAATAAAAAATACGTACAACAAAAGCAAAATCATAATTAGAACGTTGAAATAAATTCGATTTTGCTTGCTCATAACAGGCATGCAACAACTTTATTGAATTTTCTTTCTTTTATTCTTATCAATTCACTTAAAATATGCTCGAGCTCGAAACCTCAAAAAGTTCACCTTCGACATACCACCACACAAAGGCGATTGGCAAGCAAAGTCTCATTGAATTTCTCGTCCCATCGATCTCGCCTAAATCACTTTCTCTTTCCACTTCCCACCTTTAAATTCCCCGACTTCGACCACCATCGAAGTACAACGTCTGCCTTCACCGCGATCGATTTCTCAATCCCCTAGCATACTAACTCCGTGGTATTCTACCTTCTACCTGCTATGGAGTGCGCCAATTGCGAAGCCCCTGCCAGACTGGCATGCAGCAGTTGCAAGAGAACTGCAAAACTTGAAGGTGACGCGCCCATCGCTCACTACTGTGGCGCGGCTTGCCAAAGACAACACTGGAGAACTCATAAACCATTGTGTCGCAAGTTGCAAGATCGAGATCAACTTTAACGTGTCGTCGCAACCGGGGAGAAGCTTTTCTACATCTATCGCGAGTTGACGTTCTGTCATCTCGATATCCAGGATATTGAGAGAGCTGAGGGCATCTTCACACTGCGTGGCGAGGTACGCAATTTGATCCTGTGAGCGCTTTGAAGATATCACTAAAAGTGAACTAAACAGGTCTATGGGAACGCACACTGGCCAGGTGACTATAGAGTATTCCCATCAGAACTCTTCCTAAGCGAAACTGAACGAAAGGTCGCCCTCGGTTTTCTGGGTTGCCGGGATGCCGTTCAGTGGATTAATGAGGTCCTGACTGGTATGATCAACGGTAGGTTAAGGGACTCTTTCCTTCAACGCCGGAAACTGACCTGCGTAGATCTCATCGAAGAGTTGTCCGTCATTGAGTTTAGGCCAAAGAACAGCACGCTTAGAACTCGAATATACCCAGTCGGAGCGGATATTCAATCAACAATTGCCGGTCGCGGAGAAGTCATTCATGAGGTACTCCAGGTATCGCTCCGGGCAGGAGGTGTCTTCATTGTCGACATTACGGGCATCCAATACGGACACGACCAACAGGTGACCCCTGCGGAAGACTACATGGACACACGAAGCGAAATTATCTACAACTGCGTCCCAGCAGAGCCTGTACGCGACATTGTCAATGTAAATGACTACAGCATGAGAACTATAGTTGCTAATTTCAGGAAAATGCAAAAAAACAGTAATGTCAAATTGAGTAATATATTCGATGGACTTGATAATCTTATTGATTGATTAAAGTAGTAAGATCTAGCTAAATGCGGGAACATTATATCTATTGCAGTGCTTACTCAGCACTAAAACCACTCGAAAGTCTAATACGCCTCTTACTGAGAAGCACTGTAGAAATATATTTATTCCAATGTCCAAAGTAATATAAATAATCAATGTCTTCACGTGACTATCGTACCAACTATTATTATGATCTATCGTCTTTTATCTCTTATTAATTGCAGCGTCGAATCGTCGTAAAAAGCCTCATTAAACTCTGTGGCGCTAGTCTCAATTGCTTCGTAGAAAAGCTTATAGAGAACTAAAAAAAGTTTACTCTTTCTGTAAAAATTCGATTCTAAATAAAACATTTCCAGTTTCTATTCCACAGTCAAAAAGTACTCCAGATCTGCCTAGAAAAACCTTCGTTTTATCTCAACTCGTTTTTTTACTACTACTGTTTTAATCCTTGAAATCCGTAAATAGCGCTATAGTCTTCTTTGTATTAAACCAGTTTTCATTTAAATTTATTGTAATCTTATAAATCGTAAACCGATCGTAAAGTAATTGCTTTATAAAAATATTTGCGATTTAATTATTTTTTAAAATTGATTTTATTTTCAATCTATTTCTAGTAATTATATCGTTTTTTATATAAAAATATCGAATTTTAATATATTTGAATTTGTTCGAAAATTTCGTATTTGTATTAAAATCGATCGTAAAAAAATTGTTATAATATAAAGTAAAAAGTTTTTTAAAAAGTTTTTTGATAATTTTTAATTATAATTTCTTTAATTAAATTATTTTTTTTGCGATTTCATTTGTTATTATAATTTTTACTTTTATTGAGTTTTATATTATATTTTATTATTTTTGTACTATTTATAAAATTATTTCATTTTTTAGTATTATTATTTATTCTAAAAACGATTTATAATCGTTTTCAATTTTTTACATAAAATCGAAAAATATATTATAATTTTTAATTAACGTTTTTTTATAAATAATTTTTATTGTTTTCGTTTTATTAAAATATAGAAAAAATTACTTCGTAAAACGCAAATATTTGAAATATGCATTAAATATAAATTTAATAAATTGATTAATATAATAATTAATATTTAATCTCGTGTAATTAATTAAATAAATCGTAATATTAATAATTTGTTTATAGAAATAAAAATCGTTTTTATTTAATTAGTTTTTTTTTTTTTTTTCTCGTAGAATTATATTTTATAAGAATAATAAATTCGTTTAATTCGAGTATTCGAGATTAAATTGTAGTAATAATTTGTTTGTATATATCTTTTAATAAATTGTAAAAATATAATTCTCGCGATTTTTTTCGATTTAAAATTCTATAAAAATAATAATAAAATTAAAATTTTTACTTTTTTAACGTTTTTTGATTTTAGTTTTAATAGTGTTTATATTTATTTTATTTCTAATAATTAATATATCGTCGATAAATAAAAAAATATAAATTTTTTTTTTTTATAAAAAAATTAAAATTAATTTTAAATATTGTAAATTTTAATTTTTTGAAATATTATTTGATTTTATTAAATTATACTCAAAAAATTTATTTGAATTTATAAAGTAATTTTTTAAATAAAAAGTAAATATTTTTATTTTCGAATTCAAAATAAAATTTATAAAAAAATTTAAAATTTTTTATATAAATCTTTTTTTTAAAAAAAAAATTTAAAAATATTAAATTTATATTAATATAATTTATTTTTAAATTATATTTTATAGTAAATACTAAAAATATTCATAGAATTGTATATTTTATAATAGAAATAAACGTTTTAAAATAATTAATATTATAAATTTATTCGAATTTTTTAATAATAATTTTAATTTTATATTTAATTAATTTATTACAAATATTAATTTTTTTTTTTAATATTTATTTATTTAAAATAATTTTTTTATTATTTAATAATTTTCTCGTAATAATTTTATAAATATTTGTTTTTTAAAAAGTTTCGAATTTAATAACGATTGTTTTTATTCAATTAAAAACTTTTTTTTTAAAGTTTTATTAACGATTAAAAACTCGAATAAAATATTAAATATATTCAAAGAAAATAATTTTTTTTCATTCAAATAAATAGTATTCAAAGTTTTTATTAATTATTTTATTATTTGAAAAAAAAGTATTTTTTTATTATTTATTTTATTATTTATTATTTTTTTCGCTTTAATAAAAAAATCATAAAAATTTTTAATTCTTTTAATCGTTCGATTATTAATTTTTAATATTTGAAATAAATATTACTTTTAAATTTAATTAGAGTTTTAAATACTAGAATTTTATTCGATTACTAATTTTAAATTTATTTCAATTTTAATTTCGCAAATATTTATTTTAATATTATTATTTTTATTAATACGTGTTTCAATACTATCGATTTAATCATATAATCACTTAAGTAATCAATTAAATAATTTTAATTATAATCTCTATTACTTTTAACAACAATTACTCTAGTGTCCACTCTTTAATTTTACGTCTACTCTATTTAATTATATAAATAAAAAAATACTTTTTCTGAAAAAAAGCAAATAAAATTGAATTATTAATACTAGACTAAAATCTTAGTATTTCGTGATTTGTTTTTGAACATTTTAATACTAATCAATAATTGAACTCGTTCGATCACAGAGTAATAAAATTACTTACGAAAAAACAATAATTAAATAAAATCGATCGAATAAAAAAATTTAAATTGTACGCAATTTACTAGTTCAATTAAACGTAAAAAAAAATAGTTTTTATTTGTATTAAAAAAAACTATTAAATCTCCAAAGAATATTACGATTTTATATTCACTTTATTTTTCTCGATTTGAAACTGGTTGATTTTTTACTCTACGTTCTATCGCGTATTAATAACGAGTATTTTATTATAATTTATTAAAAAAAAAAAAAAAAAAAAAAAAAAAAAAAAAAAAAAAAAAAAAAAAAAAAAAACAATTCTTACGAGTCCAATACGAAAACTCATCGAATCAATATATCTACCGAGCACGATACGACTCGACAAAATGCTTTTCAAAAGTACGATTACATATTCTCAAAATACGATTTTAATCAAAAAAAAACTTTTTTACTACTTTTTTTATTTCTCGATTCGATACAATATACATTAAAATAAATATAGAGTTTTAAAGCGAAAAGTAATCAAGACTATAAATTATAAATAAAATATAAAAAAGCATTTCCAAAATAAACAAAAGAAATATTTGAAAAAAAAATAAACGAAAATACGAAAAAAAAACTACGTAAAATATTACGAATAAACGAAGTATAAATATCGAAAAAACGATTTACTAAAGTTTTAAAAGTATTAATAAATATCGCAAATAAGAAAGAATAATCAAAATAATCGTATAAAAAAATTATAGAAATAAATTTAATAAAAAATTTCAACTCATAAAAAAATACAATCGATCCAAAAACAAAATAAACTCGAAAACTAGCGTTTTCCGCTATTCCTATTAAAAAAATTAAAAAAATAATATTAATACCTTCGAATTTTTTTTCTCAATTATTAAAACTTGCCACAAAACTTTTTATAAAGTAAACGACGCTATTCGAACGTACGACACTTTAAAAACAATTCTAAGAGCGTAATAAAACATTATTACTAGATTTGTCGCCAAAAAACAAAAACTCGAAACGAAATCCATCGTTTTTACTATTACCAAAAACTGAAAAATTGCCAAAAAATTCTAATCGATTAATATACAATTTCAATCGCGAAAATCAAATAATACTCAATCTCGACAAAAAATTAATTACTTTTATAAAAATTTACAACGATAAATTCAAATACTACGAAAAAAAAAATTCATTAAATATATTTATACGAATATTCGAAAATTTATATTCGAAAACAAACATTAAACCTAAGAATTACCGTAACGTATTCTCGACTATATTTACCGACGAGACTAGCGAATTCTATTACTAGAAACTCGCTAAAAAAAGCCTGCTTTTCGATAGAATAATTGAAATTGTAAAATCGAACTTCGAGATCGAAAAACGCCGAAATAAAATACTCAATTAATAAAATACGATTACACTCGCGTCAATTCGAACGCAAAATCCAAACAAAACGACCCTCGAATACTTTAAAATACTATACCAAAAACTGATCCAAAAACAGTTTAATTTACGCTCGAATATACGAATAAAAACTATTATACGAAACAAGCTTTACTACGCTTACCGAAGCGTACTAAAATATTACCAAACGCTTTTTCGACTTTTATCGAATTTTCAAACGATATACGAAAACGTTCATAATACGATTTTATTTTAAACGAAAATAGAAATAGTTTTTAAAATTTTTATAGTCGAAAAAAAAGAAGTTTATCGAAATATAATCGAATTATACTTCGCAAATCGCAAATATTATAATAAAAACACTCGATATAACGATCGAACTAATCACAAAAAATCGACAATATACTAAAACAAAAAAAAGTATTTCGTTTATAAAAACTCGAATTATTAAAATACTCGCCATACGCTAAAAAAAAGAAAAAGAGCGTACGACGACTTTAAAAAGTCGAAATCGTTCGACAAAAACAAAATAACTCAATTCGTAATTAAATTCGAAAAACTAGATCTCGATATCGTTGAAAAATACGAACAATTCGTCGTTGAACTTATCAAAAAAAAAAATTTACACGAAAACGATATCACGCGATCGATTAATTATTTCATGACATTTTACGACACGATTAATAAACTTAAAATCATCGAATTACTCGATTATCAATCAATTTATTATACGATATCGAGTATTGCAATACAATCGAAATCGCTTCCAATGTCCACTAATATAGAAACGTATTTAACGAACCGCTACGCATCAAACGTTTTCATAAGTATTATAGTCGATACTAGCGCCGTCCAACAATCGACTACCAACGAAAACCAATATCTAATTCTCCAACGAATTCGAAATATTAAATTAAATAAATCTAAAACTAAAAAAATAATAATTAAATTTGAAATCGGCGAAATTTTATTTTTTAAAACTATCGACGTCGATACGTCAATTGAACGTATTACGTTTCACGTGGTTCTAATAAACGTACTTTTCCTATTGTACTTTCAAAACATAAACAAATTGCAAATTAAATTCAACAATTTTAATAATATATTTATTCGAGATAAACGGTATACGTTTATTATTAGAGCGTTTAAATATTTTTAAATATTATTTGATTTACTCGAAAATTTAATTTATAGTAATTGTAAAATTTCTATAGCAAAAGTCGATTTTACTATTTGTTACTTGATTGAGACGAAACTCAAACGATTGTACAAACGCTTTGAACATTTATCGATCGTCAAATTCGCGCGAGTATTAAAGCGTAGAAAATATTTTACGAACTTCGAAGAAATTAAAAAAATAACGAAATTCTACCAATAATATCAAATAAATAGTAAATCCCTCGATCGCTTCAAGTTTATACTGCGCGACGATTATAATTTCAATTACTCCGTTTATTTAAACGTATTATAAATCGATAAAAAATCAATACTTCAAATCGTAAACGAAATTACAACATTTCAAATCGTGAAATTCCTTATAAATATATCGACGAAAAAAGCATAAAACGTTTTTCGAGCGTACTAAATCGACGTTTACTTTAAACTACTAGTATTTACTATTTATAATCTCGAAACGAATTTCAATTCTAAAAAATTTCGCAATAATACTAAAAATATAAATATTAACTCGAAAATTATATCGATAGAAATCTATAACTCGATTAATTTAATAGAAAAATATTACGCTTTATTAAAACGTGCGTATAATATACTACTTCGAGAATTTTTTGATTTGCAAAAAGAAAAACGATTTCAAATAACGATCAAAATAATCAACGATACGATAAAATCGAACGACATTATTTTTATACTTTTTGTTTTCGACGTCTACTTTCGAATATCACAATAAAACGCGCTTACAATATCAATTGTCGCTAGAATTAAAACGATAAAAAATGCAATAATCGCGATTCGAAAATATTACGCTATTTATCAAATTAACGACGCTCTACGAATAAAAAATAATCTATAAAATTATTATTTGATCGATTTACTTTTAAATTCAAACGTACTTATTTGAAAAAAAAGCAAAGAATAAAAAGAACTGTATACGCTTTTGACAGTAAATAGAGAAATATATTAATTACAATTGTCAAATAAATTAAAAAGTTTTTATAATACTATAATAAAACCATTTTATTAAAATTTCGAGTAATTCGAAAAATAACTAGAAAATTATTTATTAAAAAAAAACTTACTAAAGAATTTAAACTTAAAATCAAACCTCTTTAAAAAAAGTTCAAAAATAAAGAAAAACATATTTGATTTATTTCGCTCGACCGGGAAAATTTTATATACTTCGAAAAAAAATTTATATTTATTTCGAATTGTAATAAAAATCTTTTTTTACGTTCTTAGTCTCGATAAATACATTTATATAACAATTTGTATAAATGTAAAAACTTTCAAAGTTTATTTGATCGAGAAAAAAACTAAGAATAAGCAATTATTTATAGACTTTCGCGTAAAAAAAATCATTATTACTTTAAGCGATTTGTTCGCAGTTTCTCGTAAAAAGGAAATTGATAAATTAATCGCGAAAAAAATCTTTAAATTGATTTTTAATAATTCGAAGAAAATTAGTAATCAACGGATTTTCGATTCAAGACTAGTAAACGAAATCAAAAGTATAAAAACGATAATTCTATACGAGAAATCTCGTTTTGTAATCCAAGTATTTAACGATAAAAGCAAAAAAACAATACTAATTCAATCTCCGACTATTTAACGCGTTAATCAACGAATTATCGTCGCTTTAGTTTTATCTCTCAAATTTAAAAAAATTAATTTTTACTTGAAAAATATCACTCAAATATACGTGCAATTAATAATTCTACTAATACGTATTATCTTCGTTAGACTTTCAAAAAAAATAACGAATAAACTTTTATCGAACGTCGTTTTTAAAGTAATTAAATCTTTTTACAAAGTTCTAAAAACGGAAATGCACTAGTATAGAACGTATAATATTTATTATAGAGATAAACTTTCAATAGAACTTTTAATCTTCGATTTTTATTTATTTATTACGAAGAGTAATTATATTTTATTCGGGATAATCGATATATAAATCGACGATACGCTTATTCTGAGAAATCAAGTTTTTATAGAACTAAAGAACTTTGAACTACAAAAAGTCAAACTACTAATTAAATCTATAAAGTTTTTTACGTCGAATATTTTTCTATTGTTTAACGAATACAAATTAACAATAAATAAAACCGAAAATAAAATTATACTTTCACAAAAAAAGCAAAATAAACGCTTAAATTTAATTGATTCGAAATCAAATTTTTACAAATAAACGTACTTCGAGTAACGTACTCGAAAAACATATATCAATTCTATTTACCAATCGAAAACTGCGTACAATATATCGACGGCAATTTAATATCAATATTCCGAAAAAAAGCAAATTACAACGTTGAATAAGCGATTACAATAGTAAATAAATAATCTCGATCGTAAATTTCGATTTTTTTGTTTAAATTTATATTCAATGAAATTCTTCGTTTTTGTAAACGACTTTTTTACTATGAATAAAAACTTCAGTTCGCAAATCGAATATATCGTCGTTTTTGACAATAAAATTTATAGCGATAAACAATTCGATTTACGAAGCAATTTACTCTATTAAAACTCAATAAAGTGTAAAAAAATTACTCGTATTATTTTAACTTCTAAACTATACGCAATAACAATAGAAATCGATATAGAAATCTCGATTTTTATTATTTTTAATCTTATTATAAAGCGACTCGGGTTAAATTTAATTCTCGTAATTATTTGTATCGATTTTTTTTCTTTTTACGAGTATATAATCAAGTTCGACACTACTAAAGAAAAGCGTCTTATGATCGATATTATAACTATTAAATAATCGTATAAACGCAAAAAACTCTCAAAAATTCAATAAATTACTAAAAATAATAATCCAATTAATATTATAATCAAATTCAATACTAACAAAGTATTTGAATCGCTCGTTAATACTAATCGCTTTAATATCAAAATACAAAGATAAATACAACGTTCCGAAGTCTAAAAATCAATCGACAAAAGCGAAAATAGTAAAAAAAGCAATCGTTGAAAAAAACAATATTGGAAAAAAAAACGTATAATTATTATTTTAGTATTTTTAGTATTTTTCGATATTTTCAGTATTTTCAAGAGTAGAGTTTTCGATTGACTCGAAAATTATAAATATCGAGTTTAGAGGAATTTCTCCAAGTTTAATTTGATCGATCAAACATTACAACACGTGACGACGACTAATTTACGATCAGATTTCTTTTTAGTATTTAGTAGTGAAATAGCGCGTTAACAGTCGCGATAATACTCTTTTCTGTATTTGGTTTACGAGTTGAAAAAAGCGTCTTTTCTCAAAAAAGAGAATTACTAGTATCGATTTAATCATGTGATCGCTTAAACGATCGACTAAATAATCTTAACTATAATCTTTATTGCTTTTGGCAATAATTGCTTTAGCGTCCACTCTTTAATCTTACGTTTACTCTATTTAATTATATAAATAAAGAAATGCTTTTTCTGAGAAGAAATAAACAAAATTGAATTATTGATATTAGATTAAAATCTTAGTATTTCGTGATTTGTTCTCAAACGTTTCAACAAATACTATTAATTATTTTATTACTAAAGAAATAATCAATTAAAGCGTCGATAATAATATAATTATATATTATATTATTAATAATAAATAAATTTATTATAATATATTTAAATTTTTAAAAAATAAAAAACTTTAAAAATTTGTATTTATAGAATTTAATATCAATTAAAAGAATCTTTTTTAATATTCTATAATTTAATAATTTATAAACGCTATTTTTAGTAATATTTACGAAAATATTTTTTTTTTAATTTTAAAAATTTATTTATTTAATTGATTTTTGAGTTTTTTAATATTAATTTAATATTTAAAAACAATTAAAGTTTTTTACAATATTAAAAAATCGAGTTTCTTTTTAGTATAAATTTCAAATAAAATATATATTTTTTGATTTTCTAATTCAAGTTTTAAAACTAATTATAAAAATGCGTTTATTAATATTTTATTTTTGATTTAAATTATATATTTTATAATATAATTTCAAAAAATTAATAGAAATTTGATCTTGTAAATTATAAATCTAATAATATTGTTTATTATTTGTATTACTCGCTTAATAATATTATTTAATAAATATTTATATAATAAATAAAATTTATATTTAAAAAAATTAAATAATATTTTAAATTATTTTTAAAAAATTTTCTCGAATTCGTTCGATTTATTATTATATTTAAAATAAATAATATTTTTTTTTGTATTTTTTTTAATAATTTTATAGATTTTACGAATATAAAATTAGATTTTTTTTATATTTTTATTTTTCAAAAATTTAATTTAAAAATATCTCGTTATATCGTTTATAATTATAAAAAAATATTGATTTTTTCTATAGAATTTAAACAATTTATTAAAAATATTATTATACAATTTTTTTTTTCTAGTAATTTTATTATTTGTTTTTTTTTTAAAAGTTTTTTTTATTTTATTCATTATACAATTTTTATATATTTTATATTCAATATATAATTTGAATTTCAATATTTTTATATTTATAATATTGATCAATTTTCGAAATATATTATAATTAATATAATTAAAATACTAATATATAAATTTCTATAGAATTTCTTTAAAATTTATTATTTTAAAAAACTCGATTAATAATCGAGTTTTTATCGATATATTCGAAGTAATATTATTAATATTTTAATATTAATTTAATATAAAGAAATTATTTTTAGAATTTTTAAAAACTGTAAATATTATTTTTTTATTTTTATTATTTGTAATATTAATTACTCGTTTTTTTTAAATATAATTACTGTTTTATTTTCTATAAATTATAAAATAAAAATTAATTTTATTACGTTAAAATTTAATATATATTAAACTTTTTTAAATTTTAATTTGATTTTAATATTTAATTGTATTTATAATAATATTGTTTATTATAATAATTTGATTTAATATTTACTAATATTTTAAATATATAAAATCAAATTATATACTATTAAAATATTTCGAGATATTAAAATTTAAAACAAATAATAAAATTTGAATTTATTCGATTAATACTCGAAATAATAAAAATAATAAAAATAAAAATTATTTTTTATTAATATAAGTTTTTATTTATTGAAAATAGTAAACAAAATTCTTATATAAACGCTTAATATATTTTTTAATTTTATTCTTGAATAATAATCGAATAAATATTATTATTATTAGTATTACTAAAGATATTTATTATTAATAATAAATTAAAAACAAAATAAACAAATAAATTAAATAATTCGTTAATTGATTATAAATTGTAAATCTAATAAACGCACAAAAATTGAAAAATATAATCTCAACTTTAGCGCAAGCGGCGCTAGTCCCGATTTGGCCTAGTGTCGCACGTGACTACTAAACTAATATTGTACTCACACTAGCAATTCTTTCTTTGTAACAAGAATTAATTCAATTTAATTATTTAAAAAAGTTTTTTTTTTTTTTTATTATTATAGTTTATTAATACGTAAAATTTGTTAATATTTCAATATAAAAATTATATAATTAAACTTTGAAAACAACGTTAATAAACTAGTATTATTTTTAAAATTCGTCGAGAATTATAAACGTCGAAATTGAAATAATTTTTTCTTTTTTAATCTTATAAATTAAACAATTACAAAATTCGAAATATAATATAAAAAAAAAATTTAATTTTTTTTTTTTTTTAATAAATATTCTTTTTAATTCTTTGTATTGTTTTTATCGTTTTTTTTTTTTTAATTCATTTTTTTATTCGAATTTTAAAATAATTCGTATTTAGAAACTTTTTTAAAGTCGTATTAAATACTAATTTTATTATAATATTTATTAAATTATTTTAATCGTTAATTTATCGAATTTTTTATAGTTTTTTACGTTTATACGATTAATGAAAAATTATAATATTAATTATAAAACGCTTTTCTTTGATCGTTTTTAGTTTGATTAAATACTCGTATAACGAATATAAGTTTATATAAACGATTATTAAAATCTTAAAAAAATCGAATTATTAAATAATTATATTAATAATAAATTCGATTACAATTATTATATCGATTTTTTTTATTATATTATATATTTCAAAAATTAAAACGTTTTTAATAACGCGTTTACTTTTAATAGAATTATAATAAATAAAATTTCTTTTGATCTCGAACTTTTTATCGTTTAATTAATATTCATTTATTAGAATAATTTTATATTTAATTTAAAAATTAAAATTTTTATTGTTTACAAATAAATTATCGATAAAAACAAAAGATTTCGTCGTAAACAAATCGAAAACAATATATTTAAATTCTCGATTCAAGTTTTTAATTTATTATTCTAATTTTTTATTCAATATAACAATTTTTTTCTTTGTTAAATTTTAATATTAAATAGTAATAAACAAATCGAAAATTGTTTCAAATTAATAAATTGTAATAATATAAACTTTTTTAATTTATTGTTTTCAATATTTAATTTAAAAATTAAATAATTTAATATTTATTAATTTAATTTTTTTATTTTAATTTTTTTATTATAATTAAATTATATTTTCAAATTAAATTAAAACGTATTTATTAAAAATTAATAGTATTTCTAGTATTAAAAATTTATTTTTCTCGAGAATAAAATTTTTTTTTTCTATTAATATAAACGTATTATCGATTTACATTTTAATAACGTCGAATAATTTTTTGATAATCGTAATTAAAAAACAAAAATCGTTTATCGATGTAATTATAAACAATTTCTCTTTATAATACTTATAATACGTAATTTACTAGTGTATTTCTATTTTCGCAATTTTATATAAAAATTTCAAAATAATTATAATTATATTTAATAAATATAAATCGTTAAAAATTTGTCGTAAATTGAATATAAATTTAAATAATATTACGAAATTATATTCTAATTTTTTTATTTAAAAATTAAATTAAAAAAAGTATTAAAATAATAATTAATCGTTGATTAATTTTTTAAATTATCGAAAATTGCATAAAATTTTTTTTTTTTTCGTTATTGTATTTTTAAATTACTAATTTCGATTTCTCATAAAAAGTATCGATAGTTTTATTTTTAATTTTATTAATTAATTTCGAATTAAAAATTCGAATTTTAATATATTTATTAGAATTATATTAAACGAAATTAAAAACTTTTTTTATAATCAAATTATTAATTTTTTTTCTTTTAAAACGTTTCAAATAATTGTTTAAAAATTGTAATTATATTTTCTTTTTATAGTTTTAATAATAACTTTATATTGTTTTTTTTTTATTTATTATAAAAATTATAAAAATTTTAATTTCTTCGATAATAATAACAAAAAATTGATTATTAAAATTTTCGTAATTTTTTTCGTTATTTTTAATAAAATTATAATATTTATTTTATTTAAATTTCTTATTATATATATTTTTATTTCGTGATTTTTTTAAACGTTATTAATTACATTTTTTAATTAGTTTTTCATTTATTTCACTCGATTAAAAAAACCAAAAAAAAAAATTTTAATTAAAAAATAATAAAATTTTCTTTTGATTTTTTTAATTATTCTTTTGATTATTAATTCGATTATAAACTTTTAATATTTTCTTTTTTGTATAATAAAATTTAACGATCGTTAAACGAAAATTAATTAACTTGTAAAATATATCGATTATATATATTTTTTTATTAATTACTAATAATTTGTATAGTTTTTTTTATTCGCTTTTTTTACATTAAACGCGTACTTTAAATAGAATTAATAAATCTAATATAAACTTCGTATTTAAATCGTTTTTTATTATAAACGCGTTATTAATTTAACGTTAAATATATAAACGATATATTTTTTTAGTAATTACTCGAATTGTTTTAATTCTTTTAATAATTAATAACGATAACGCGTTATTATTAATGATTTTAAAGTATATTTCAAAGACTAATAACGTAAATACAATATCGTTCAATTCTATCGAATTATTAATAACTTTGATTACTATTTATAAAATTATATTTTTATCGATTTATTTTTCGATTAATTCGTCGTAAATAATCTCGTAAACTTAATATAATAAAATATAATATTTTTCTATTTTTTTTATATTATTATAAGTTTCAACGAATACTTTTTTGATTTCAATCGTTATTATTTTAGTATTTTATTGAAACTCTATAAACGAAATTTTTTTTTAATATCGTAAACAATATAATTTAATAGTTTTTAATATATATCAATTCAATATATACGTAGTGTATTTTATACTATTTTTATAAATATATTTTTTATAAATCTAATAATTTGAAATATTATAAACGAATTTATTATTTGTAAAATTAATTTTTTATTTAAATATAAAACGTTAATAATAATCGAATAATTGAACTCGTGATCATTTTATAAAATAAATTTAAATCTTTCAAATAATTATTTATACATTTAATAGTAATAATAATACTTAATAAAATATTGAATATATTTAATATTTATATTATAATTAATTTATTAAAAAACTCTTATAAAACGTTATATTAATAAATAATTAAAACGTTTATACAATTAATATAATTTTATATTAATAAAATAATTTCAAATTAAACTTTTTTCTAATTAATATAATAATATTTATAAATAATTCTATTTTTTTGAATTAAAATATTTTTTAAATTATTAAGTTTTATATTTATAATATTTATATTTTAAATATAAAATAAAAAAATATATATTTATAGAAATAATATAAAAAATATTAATTCGAATAATTTTCTACGATAAAATAATATTTTTATCAAAGTAAACTTTATAAATTTTAACTATAGAAATATTTAATTAAATATTAATATTAAATTTTCATAGTACTATAAATTGCAATTAATTAACAATTGATATTTCAACGATTTTATTATTCGATATAATCTTTTAAAAAACTTTTAAAAAATATCGATTTTCAAAAGTAAAAAATAAATATTAATTCGATTCAAATAATTCGAATTATAATAATAAAATATTAAATATATTTTTTTTCGTAATAATATAACGAGTAAATTAATTATTTAAAATAATTATTGTTTGTATATTATTGATTTTTTCAAATTTAATAAAATAATTTTCATTTTCGTTTTTCATTTCTATATTTATTAATAATTAATCAATTTTTATTATTTAAATATCTTTCGATAATTTTTTCATTTTTTTGATTTTAACGAAAATATTCTAATAATAAATTATTGTAATATTTCGATTTATTATATATTGAATTTGTTATTAAAACTTTATATATATTTATTATTATTTTTTTATTATATACTTTGTAAATTAATATTTCGATTTACTATAAATATAGTATTTTTTTTAATATAATTCTTTTTAAAATTTATAATTTTTACGATATTTATTTTAAAAGTTTTTTCGATCTCGATATTTTCAATCTTATTTTCAATCGCGTTTTTTATTTCATTTTCTATAAATATAATCGATTTAATTTTAATCGAACTTTTTTTTTTTTTGATTTTGAAAAATAGAATTTAAACTATACTATTGTATTTCACGTGATCACGTCGCAATATCTATTATTAATCGCAATTCAATGTAAACGCTTTTAAAAATACTAATAAATTTATAAAAAGTAAAATTGCATTTTTCAATATTTCGATAAACGTTAATAATTTTATTTCGCAAACTATATTTCGTTTAATATTTTAATAATAAATCTAATTGAATCTTTTGAAATTAATTGAAAAATATTTATAAATATTTCAATTTAATTTTTATTGAATTAATCGTAATAATTTTTACTAAAATTATTTTTCTTTATAAAAATATATATAATTAGCGATTTTTTTTAATCTCAAAATAAATTTTTATTATTATTATTAATATAATAAAATCGAAATCTTTTTTTAAAAATCTATTGAAATAAAACGTATTTATACGTTTTATAAAATTAATAAAAAAAATTTTATCGTATTAATTTTAAAATAATTATAAAAAATCAATAATTTGTAATTAAAAATATCGTATAATTCTTTATTATACTTTTTATTATTAATATAAATTTTTATTAAATTCGTAAATAATTCAATAAAAATACTTTATATATTATTATATTAATTCGATTACTATTAAAAAAATTATTAATAAATAAATTAAATATTTTATATTATATTAAATAAATTCGTATTTGTAAAAAGAATTACAATAAAAAAAATATAAAAAATAATCGTAAAAATAATTATATTTTAATTATTGAATACTAATATTAAAATACTTTGATTTACTAATTAAATTAATCGATTTTATTAAAAAAAAAATTTATTATTTTTTAATTAATTAATAATTTTTTTTTGTATTTATTTATAAAATTTCTTTTATTAAAAAACTTTTTTCAAATTATCAATAATAAACTTTTTATTTTTCAATATTTAAATTTTATAAATACGTAAAAAGTCTTATAAATAACGAATAAATTTTTTATATATTAAACGTAAAATTTTTTATAAACAATACTCGAAATTTTCTTAAAAATATTTTTATAGATTACAATTAAAATATTTTTTCTCTTTATATATTTATTCAATGTTTTCTCGTTAAAAAATTTTTCGTTTATAAAATCGAAATTTTTTTTATTTGTTTTTATTATAAAAAAATTTAATTTTAAATAAATTTATTATTTTAAAAATTAATTATATAATAAATAATAAAAAAATTGAAAATCTTAATACGAATTCAAATAAGTATTATTATTAATATTTATACGTTTTTAATCAAATAACGAGTAAAAACGTAAAAAAAAATTTAAAAATTTATTTTCAATATAAATTCGAGTAAATTAATATAAATTTAAAATCGTTTTTACGTTTTTTTATTCGTTTTTCGTAAACGTTATTATTCTACGTAATAAACGCAAACTTAAAAAATAAATATAAATTTAAAATTGTTTTCATATTATTCTTTTTAAGTTTTTAATAATTTTAATACTTTTAACGCGTTTTTATAAGAAAATTCTTATAAATTCTCGTTTTTTCAAAAGTATATTAATTATTTTAAATATTTTTTTTTTTTATAAATCAATTTTTTTTAAGTAAAAATTTAATTATTTCGTAATTAATTAAACAATTACTAATTAATATTAGTATTACTAAAAATATTTATTATTAATAATAAATTAAAAACGAAATAAACAAATAAATTAAATAATTTATTAATTAATTATAAATTATAAATTTAATAAACGCGCAAAAATTAAAAAATATAATCTCAACTCTAGTGCAAGCGACGCTAGTCCCGATCTGGCCTAGTGCCGCACGTGACTACTAAACTAATATTGTACTCACAATTATTACTAGTAAAAATACTATAAATACAATGAGATAAACAGAAGAAGAAAAAATTTTATTATGTTTTATTATAATTACTATATTTACTTTAATAGTAAATTCAATTGTTACAATTTTTATTTGTTTAAAAAATTTTTAATTTTGTTTTTTATTAATTTTTCTATTTTTTCGTTTTATTTTACATTTAATCTTATAATATTTATAGTATATATACTAATTATATTGATTTAAATCAAATTTATTATAATCAACGAATTTCTCGTTATTATTATTATCGTTTTAACGATTTTTAAATTTTACAAAACGAGATACTAATAATTCAAATTCTCTATAATTGTTTTTTTTTTTTTTATAGTATTTATTATTATTATTATTGCGACTATTGTAATTAATTTTTCGCTTTTTATTTTTAATTTGTTTATTACTATAAAATTGTTTACGATTATATTATTATTTTTTTTTACGAGTATAATTTGTAATTATTAAAGTTTTTTTCTTGTTATAAATTTGTAATATAATAATCGTTTTATCGAGTATACGTTCGATTTTTAATAAACGAAAAATATAATATTTCGTATTTTTGTAATTACTATTCTTAAAAATAATTACTATAATTCGATCTAAAATCTTATTATTAGTAATTAGTCTCTCGATTATTACAAATTGAAATTTGTAAAACTCGAAATAATCTACGAATTTTTTGATTTTTTTAGAAATCTCGAACTTCTTTTATTCAAAATTCGTTTATTGAATAAATATTTAAATAAAATTAACAATTTTATCGTATTTTTTAAGTTCGTTTCAAATTCTTTTAATATTTTCGAAAAAAATCAATAAAACAATCTTATTTTGTAGTTTGTCGTTTATATTATTTGAGATAATTTGAATAGTTTTAATAGCTTTTTTTTTTTAGATCGTAATTCGATCGATTAATACAAAAAAAACCGATTTCGATTTTTTGCTATTAATTAGTTTAATAATATAAATACTAGCAAAAGCGATTAAACAAAAGTTCTTAAATCGAAAATCGTTGTTCTTTGTAAGGATTTCAATTTTATTTCATTTGCAAACGTAGTAAAATACTGTAGAAATAGGTACTATAGCACCGATTGAAGTTGCTAAAGTCGCTATAGCGAATAAGATTGATATTTTAGAGTAAAAAAATACGACAATTTCAATGAGCACCTTTCGAGCTTATAACTTGTCAAATTGAGTGACATATTCGATGGATTTGATGATCTTGTTGATTGATTAAAGTGGTAAGATCTAGCTAGGTGCGGGGACATTATATCCATTGCAGTGCTTACTCAGCACTAAAACCGCTCGAAAGTCTAACAAGTAACGGGCTAGTCAACCTTGATACCTTACAAGCCATGTGCGGGTATATGTTAGAGTGGCAAGCTGATAGCGATCTGAGCCTCCGGTCTCTATGGAAGTTACCAGAGGAGGAGTACTTGGCTAAGAGAAATGACCTGGTGGACTACATTGAATGGAAGTTGCATGGCCTCCTGTGCCTAGGTACTTCACCGTTAATGGTAGGCTCTTGAGGCAGCGAGTTAGGGGAAGATGGAACTTTGGACACTAGTTCCTGAGGTTCGATCTGCCAAACATCCTCATTGATCCGGACAATCACGAAAGCAGTATCAATCTGGTGCAGTGGTGGGGCTGAACGATCGTGATTTCGATGGATGAACGACGCATGCAGTGCATACAGCTCGTCTAACTCGTCATCAACAGAAACTAGCTGATAAATAGATGCTTGTATGTAACAAATGAAATCGCGCTGTTATTTCTTAATACTTTCGAGTGCCAAAGCGTGATCATATCAAATCCTCATAGTATCATTACAGCAACATGTATCATACAGTGGTAAAAACGAATTCATTATCTTAATATACTGGCTAACGTACAATGTGACAGGAAAGCGGTGACCGTGGAGAGTGCGGAGAATTCAGATGAAGAGGTGGAGGCGGACGAGGATTAGAGAAGTTGAAATGTCGAACACGATTGACAATTTCCCCAGTATCATTATGTAAAGAGACCACGCTCTCGTTCCTCGCCATTCCAATTTCCTTCCTACTCCCAAGAGGACCCAGCTCAACGTCGTTGAATTTCTCTCCCAGCGAAAATGGCCAAGCACTCAGCTTTGACCCCATACTAGCATCCTCCTTTTCAATCTCTTGAAAGCTTTTGGCGTTGGGACCGAGTCGTATACTCAAGGTCGACACCTTCCTCGAATGCAAGGCAGAGTGTTGGGTTCCTTGTTTGACTCCACTTGCAGATCGACTTCGTTGCATTGAGGCGAGGATCTTGAGTGTGCGAAAGAGGGGTTTAGAGTCGCAAGCGAGGAGGCGCCGAGTCCCAGTCCGATTTCGACAGTACTCTAGATGGCGATGTCGGTGAAGTTATAGAGATAATCCGGGTTAGAAAGCAATTGTTTGGCGTAGGGAATGCGCGCTGCGGTTACGAGGGATGTTCTGAGTAGAAGGGCAGTGATGTGAACAATGCGGGGAGAACGGTGACTTACATAGATCCGAGCGTGAGGACTCCAACGACAGATGCTTTGGTTTTGATCTGCATCGTTGACTTCCAAACAAAAGAGACAGGCAATAATGCCAACGTAAGGTCTGAAACGATGTTCAGTAGAAGATTGATATATATCGGTATAATTGCTAGTTTAGTCTTGTTGCATGTACCATGAACTGGGGATTGACTTGGTATCTGAACCAGTAAAACTCAACTAGTGTACATTGAGGGATGACGATGAGGGTATGGAATGCATTGAAGAGAGCGACAACTCTGAGCAAGGTGTATATGGTGACGCGCTGCTATCGTTGATGGGAGCAGATGCGCAGGAGGAAAAGACGAACGATAACTTGACGAGCACAGCCACCAATACATAAAAGACTTAGCCTAGCCGCTTGAAGAGCAATGCGTGGGGATGATTTCCAGCTGGTACACTCGCAGCATGCTGACCCAGCCCAAAGTAGATGGCTATAGAGCGAAGACCGAATACGCGATATAACGAACAAGTCACCTGCCATCTTGGAGTAGGAATATGAATCTACTGACCAAAGTGACCACTACTAACCAGTCCTCGGATTAGAATCGCTTGAGCATGTGTTCTATCGTATAGCACCGCAGACCGACTGTGACGAGATAGTACACCAGCAGGAAAATGACCACAGCCGCCATGACCGTGCCCAAACTGCAACATTAGACTTTGGCTCTGAAGTAGGACGCCCTCCTCCGTAAGTCAGTTGGACATTGTGCTCTGTTGGTTGCGGAGCCTGCACGTGCCTGCAAGTTGTTGAAGGATCGAAGTTGTTGAGAGGTAGAGAAAGGACAGGCGCGGAAAATTCTTGTACATGGCGGAATCGCTCTTCATAAAGTGAGGGGTGGAAGGTGCAAACTCTTCCCAAACTGTCGAAGAGGCTCTCTTTCAGCGATCCAACCTAACAACCTGGACTTGGCCGCCGCAAGGTCTGCTCTTAATCAGGATCCCATTTCGATTCTTGAGCCGTATTATTGGTACACCATCGGCGCTATTTTGATCCATGTGAAAGGGTGGGGAACCACATGTGAGAAGCTGGGGCTGTAGAAGCTCTGTCGCGTCAGGGGTAGATGTTGAAAAGTTGGCTCTGAAACATACACCTCTGCAGGAGGTACGGAGCTGTCAATAGTGAGTGAGTTTCTTGCCGTTATCCACCTCCATTGACAGGAAAATGGGACTTCACACCCTGGAACAACCTTTGCACTCGTAACGAGATCTGCATCTGGCGGCAACATTTAGCTCAAAATCGTGTGAAGATGCAGCTGGTTGAGAAACGACCTTCTGTAATGGCCCGAGATCTTCCCACTACTACTCAAATTTGCGACTGATCAAAAAAGGGTCATTGCCAAACTGTAAAAAGAGGACGGTTTCTTGGGGTCGTCAAAGCTCATTTCTTACGCCCACCCGAAAAAGCGAGCCCCCTTTTTAACCGAGTTTATGCCAAACACGACCCGCAGAACAAGCTTCTGAGCACTGACAAGATACTAACCGGTAGCCCACCCGACGGTCGGTAGAGCTCTAGTGTGGACTTGATATCGGAAACATTGATCGAATCGTCGAAGTTAATCAATTTTGTCGGGCTAGACCTCCGTGTCTCTCCTTGTCTTACATGCAAGGCATCCTATGACACCCCACTAAGATGTAGTCGACGACAGGACAACTCGGAGAACGGCACATTGTGATGGCATGAGGTGCCACTGAGGTACATGACGAGTAGAAATGGTATCACGTGCTTCAAGTGTCTCCGATCGTGAAGTATCGTTTGCTTATGCCCTTTGCTAGATCAAAGATCGTTCCTGCATTCAGTGGCTCCCTGGAGCATCCGAATAATGGGCAAAAATGCATCTTCCTTAACAGATTCTCGACACCAGACCCGTTTTCAAAGGCAAGCAACGACTTCAGTATCCAAACTCGATCCCGGAGGTCCAAATAGATGTAGGAAGGAAGCCGAAGGGTAAAGTGACTTTCGGCAAACTTTGCCGTCTACGTAACATCGTCCCCTTCTCCGCGGTGGGTCTCCAGAAAATGTCTTTGCAGTGATTCTTTTGGGCATGCTTCGGATTACCCTCGTATACTTCGTAGAGTTTTAGACTCGGAGAATTTAAAGTTTGTTTCTTCATCGGATCCGACTATCTTGGACCCACAACCTCCTCGTCTCGACAGTATCTAAAAATCTTCGTGCTTCATTAAGGTTAGTCAGCCAGTGCTTGTCTAATTCTTACTGGGTTGTCTTTTCTGACTTCTGGAACCTTACGGACCTTATCAGATTCAAATGACTGTCCTCTCGTTCGGCTTCTGCCTGTCATTCGTTCCTCGTTCTGCCCTTGGGTTTTACTGCACCCCGCGTCATTCTTTTTCGTGCCGACGACAGCAATGTAAATCTCTCAAGGCCCTCGCACTTGGCTCTTGCTACTCTCTCCGGTTCTGTTTCGGCATCGCCAATCATTGATGGTCGAAATGCCACCATGATACTGGAGAACAGAGGTGCTACCCCTCCATGACCCATTTTATTCCTCCAGCTAACATCCATGACAGCGACTTCAACCGTGGTAACGGCAGTCATCCTAAGCAACATGAAACTCTTCACCCAGTACGCAGCAGCAGCGGCAGCATACTGAAATACCACACAGATCTTGTCGGCACAGCAGTAACTTGCAGCAACAGTGCCGCCCTTCCATCTCAGCCGGATCAGTCACCAACTACGCCTGCCTCAGATACGACCAATCTAAGGCAACTAGTTTCGTTAGAATCAATTCCACCCAGAAGCTCATCGTCATATCCTACGCAGGATCAAACAACTTCGATAACTACATTGCAGACTAAGCACTCCCCAAATGTCCCAGACGAATGAATGTAGCAGACCCACCAACACAATCCAGCCTCCTCGCCCCCCTCAACACTGTGGCGGTTCCCTCGTCTCCGGCTGCAAACTCCACGAAAGACTCCAATACGCCTGGGAAGACCTTCGCGACACCGCCGTCCCCGCTGTCGCATCCGCGGTAACCACCTACCCCACCTACTCCCTCATCCTCATAGGCTATAGCCTCGGCGGAGTAGTGGCCACCATCGCCGCTGCCTATCTCCGCGTCACCGGCTAAGCCTGCGACGTCTATTCGTACGGCAGTCCCAGAGTTGGGAATGAGGCTTTCGTGAATTTCATGGATGCACAAGAGGGTTCGCATTATCGAGTTACTCATACGAATGATTCGATCCCGAGGCATCTTGGGAAGTTTTGGGTTTCCGACATACTAGTCCGGAGCTTTGGCTAAGTGCTGGGAGTGCCACGACGGTAGATTACGCTGTTGGGGATATTGAGGTTTGTGAGGGGATTGCGAATACGGATTGTAATGATGGGACCTCTAGCTTGAGTACCGTTCCTCACGGTTACTATTTTGAGGATATTAGCGCTTGCAAATGAGCGGGAGGGTGGAAATACTTATCAGAGCAGAGGATCCGCCTAGCGATGATTGACTTGGGCCTATCCTCCTTGACTCGGGTGTACACGAGTACCGTAACCATGTAATATTAAAGTTTAATAATATTATACATTCGTATCTTACAATATACCCCACGGAAGCGTCGAGTATTTGCAAAGCTGCCCCTTAGGTATAGCAGCAACCTGTCCCCAAAAAGATCTGCTTCTGACCAATCACATATTCCTACATACATCGTTCAAGAAAAAGAAATCCCGAAGGGCTAATACCTCAGCCACGATTCTACTCAACACCAACAATGAATATCGTCGCAGCCATCCCGCCACTTCGGACTTTTACTTCATCAACCTCCACGGCACACACCTCGCATTTCTCTCCCACTTTAACCCTAAACATGCCTCCCTTGCCGATCTCAAAGAATATCGCCTCCTCAGCGGTCTTGTCGTGCTTTCCAAGAAGAACTCGAACTCTGCCTTCAGCAATAGTGCAAATCCTCAACATGAATCTCCCACCCTCTTCTGGGCTGCCACCAAGGACGATCTTCTCTCCAGCTTCGAGATGATGAATTGAGAATGCTGTATGAGAAACTCGGATCGAGTTTTTCTTAGAAATGTAGGAGGCTGAGAATGCGACGTCTGTGGCCGTTAGCTTAATTCCCTGTTGAAGGGTCGAAGTTGTGGGCTTACTCTCCATCACTTCGGCATCATCGTTCTTATCCCCTGAGGTAACGCGGGCTCGGACCTTCCCCTTCTCTTCCCAGTCGCTTGATACCATACTATCTTGCGTAATCTCGTCGGCCTTGCGCTTTTTACCCTTGCTACTTGGCTGCTGCTTGACCACGGAGGTAGAGGCCCTCGGGGTTGTGCCCTCAGTTGGGCTTGGGGAAAAGGCGTCTGACGAGAAGAGAACTTGGAGCTTGTCGGTAGCGAAGACCTTTTTGATACTGTCTACGGCTTGAAGCAGATCTCTCCGTGTAGTTTCTACTTCAGATGCCTTCAAGTTGGCCTTTCCTTTACCCTTTGTACCTCTTGAAGTGGAAGCGGAGGCACTGCGTGCTCGTTGGCGTACTGGCGTTAGTGGGCCCGAAGGCGGGTGAACAGGAGTCTCACTGCCCAGCGAAATAAAAGACTTCTCAGGAGTCTTGATGGAATAACCGAGTGCCAGAGCTGGGCTATGGGATAGAGGTCGTTGTGAAGCAGCAGCAATAACTTCTGGTGGAGTAGACGGAGCACGATTTCTGGTGATGGTACGACGTAGGGCCTCCGCCTTGCTGACATACTCTGGCACCTCATTCAGGCGAAGTGCTGATTCTTGGGTCGATTGAGCCGAGACTTCGGTCTGTTGAGATAGTTCTTGAGTCTGGCGCTTTTCCTTCCGCTTCTTTTTAGGAGGCGCCATCTCATGCTTGATGTCTGGAGCATCGATGATTATGACATTTCGGGCTGGATGCGGGAATTGGGAAGATTCTTGACTCTGGCACTCCTCCTTATGCTTCTTCTTCTTAGCACGGATCGTCTCGGGCTCGCTATCCTCGATCACGATGGCGTTTTCAGTCGAGAGCGCAGAGGCCTGGGCTTGTTGATCTAGCTTTCTTTGTCTCTTCTTCGAGGCCGTCTTCCCGTGTTGCTCCTTGATCAGGTTTTGGACTTCTCTATAGCTCAATTGACCATATCCCGTGTTTACGGGGTTCTGCTTCTCTTCCTTCTTGTTATTTTTGCTCTTCTTCTTCGGAGGCTCGGTAGAGTCACTTCGAACGTCCGGAGTTTGCCGTAATGGCACAGATTCGGCGTTCGAAATGGCTCTCTTCCGCTTCTTGCCATGTTGCTTGGATTCTGGAGGGTCCTCGCCTTTGATGGCTATGGAAAACTTATCCCATCCAGCAAGCTTGTCATCGTCTACATAATTGGTTTCCTCGCTTTGACGCGGCAGGGAAGCGGCCTTGGGTATAGGATGACGATGGAAATGTGCATTGTAACCAACCGTTAGACCGCCACTAGGGTCCAGTAATTCTTCCTCTACCGCCATTGTTGATATATTCTTGTCCTTCTTGCCTTCCTTTCCACCTCTTTGAGAATTGCCAACATCAGGGTGTGATCTTTGAAGGTGGTCGTCCAGATCTTCCTGGATCCTGAAGGGTTTTCTAGCGCGCCGTTTGCAATTTTGGTGAGGGCAGTAGACTCGACTGGGGTGTTTGTGGCGCAGATGATTATTCAAGTCTTCTTGACTATCGAAAGGTTTCGTGGAACTCTTCTTGCATT
This sequence comes from Acephala macrosclerotiorum, assembly GCA_014904845.1. NCBI lineage: Eukaryota > Fungi > Ascomycota > Leotiomycetes > Helotiales > Mollisiaceae > Acephala > Acephala macrosclerotiorum. The sequence continues at coordinate 90,216 of MU119333.1, forward strand.
GTGAGTGTGGGCAACTGAATTGTGGAGGATGAAGAATCGGTTTGGGATGTTGAGTACGCAAATGGTCGCTCAACGCTGCTTTTGATTTGAACCCTTTCCCGCAAGAGCGCGGACAGGTTTCATGAGAGCATAAGATTTTGCCACTTGTGTCCTGATCATCGGGCTGCGATGGTTTCGTGCCATTGACCAATTTCTTAGGCCCTCTAGGTGGTCCAGGGAGTACGACACCGCTTGAACCAGCAAAAGGAGCGACGGCAAGAGTCTCGGGCCTCAATGATATGTTGTCGTTGACCGTCGACTTAGGTCCTGTTGGAGCTCCAGGAACCCCGACCCCACTCGGAATAGTACCCTTCTTTGAACCTTCACGACTTAGCGAAACCACGGGAATTGGTTTTCCACGGGCCTCTCCCGCCTCTTGTTTAGATTTCTTCGCATCCGCAGCTTCCTCAAAGCGATCTAGCATTGCGTCGAAGTTCTTCTCCTGTCGAGCCTCAAGCTTACTTCGCTGCTTCAACTTCTCCTTCTGCTTCTTGAGCAACACTTCCGGATACTCGACTCCATCAACCATATCGTAGGTTGACTTCGAATCAGCAACTATGGATGCCTTCATCGTAACTCGCTGTGCTTGTTGTATCTTCAGCTCGTCCTCTGTCGCATGCTTCTTCTTCCTCGCCATTTCTTTCTCTAGCTGCTTCAACTCTGCCCAGTAATCCCTCTTAGGCTCACTCTTGCCAGCAACCCCGCTGAAGCTGCTGTTTCCAGAGCTGTATTTATTCAATTCCTTCTCTAGCGAATCAAGAAATGGATTCTCGCCTTCGTCGTCAACGAACTCGATTTCAGGAACTTCGTCGTCGGGGAACTGATCGGCGGGGTAGTCGTCTTCTGCGCTGTCGTAGTATCGGATTGAGACGCTGCCTTTTTGATATTAGTCTGTTGATCCTTGCGAATTGAATCTCGGTGGTGAGGGAAGGAAGTGGAAAAAAGGAAGGAGATATGGGGAAGGGGTTCTTACTTTCACGCGACATAATTGTTGCGCGAGGAAGTTGCGACTGCGTTAGGTGCGGAGGGAGATACCGTTGTTGGTCGTCTTAAGGGAACCATCGCAGGAGCCGACTTGATTTTAGAGGCGCGGTTTGAAGTCGAGGGGAATTGGGAAATTGACGCGTGATTGAAGGTGGTGAATTGTTGCGCTTGTGTTGAAGGTGAGCGGAAGGATGGTGGTAAAAATGCGGATTGAAACCAACACAATATCGTGGCCTGAGGTCGAGAATAAATTATTGCGCTCGTCTGAATCTCGATTCCTGCGGCAAAGACTCGAAGCGTGATAGATTGTAGGGTAACGTCTTCTAGTCATCAATGTTTGGACGGAGTTGAAATGTTTTTATTAAAGCTGACCGGGTGTGCAAATGTCCCAACCCGAAACTGACAATGAAAAACATCAATGGTCAACGATGTCCGACTTAATGATAAACGTTCCCATCATTAGAAGAATTCAATGTCACTCTCAATCTCAAGCAGGTCATTATTAAACCTTGTACTGGGCCGGTTCTACGAAGCTGAGCCTATAGCGAACGTCCAACTCAAACTCGACTTCGAAGTGCCATCAACCTCTGACCTGATGGCAGACATTCTCATCACCAAAGTCCACAAAGAACACTCGCACATGCAAGTAGATTCTCATTCAATACTGGAGTCAACTACCTCTCAGCCTCAAGAGTAATGATCTCTGTTCGTTAAATCTAGCTAACTATGATGAAAAGTTATCGATCGATCATCATCATCAATCATTATTGCATTGCTGCAATCTGTGTATCATACGTATGAAAAAAGCCAATGAGCAATAGAAGAGCAAATAGAAAACCACTAATACAAGCTCGAATCCATCTCGACTCAGTTGGTATGTAGAAGAATGCCATGCAAAGCAATCAAAAAGCAAGGTCCTTCATGATCATCATGCTGAACGCCGTCGTATCTCATCCCTATATCCACAACCGTCGTATCCGTCGTCGGGGGAAATATGCCTATCTTGCATTTCCGTTCATCTCCTCATCTCCATCATCGTCCAACTGGTCAAGATCCTCTGGATGTCCCAGCATGCTCGCCACATTCTTCATCTCATAATGCTTCTTCCTCATCTCCTCAAACCTCTTATGCTTCTCCCTCTCCTCGGCGCTGAGTCCCACATGTTCCTCTCCAGAAACATGCACCGCCTTCTCCTTCCTCGCATGCTCATCAAACTCCTGTTCTGGAACCGCCTCCTCCGGCTCCCCAAGACTAAGCCCCGGAATCTCCTCCTCCTTAGCTCTTGACGACTTCCCTGGACTCCTGCCCTGTCGCGCTTTGTCTAGTTCATCAACAACAATCTCATCCGTATCCAACATCCGCATCTCATCTTCATCCTCGGTCGGATCATAATGCTTTGCATAAGGCGTCTTCGGCTCATCAATCTTCATCGTAGAACTCTTCTCCTGTTCCGTCAAATACAAATTCGCTTCATCCCATTTAAGTCGCACGCCATCAGCATCTGTATTATATCCGTGTAAAGAGTAGCTAGATGCTCGTCGCGATCCTGAAGGTCGGGCAGCGGAGGAGGAGCGGCGGTGGCCGGCATTTTGGATCGTGTTTTGGAGGGTTATGTCTTTGTCTGAGAGTTCACGCTCGTCGAAGGCGGGGCGTGTGGCACGGGCTGGTGAGATAGGAGGAGGAGAGGAGTGGATGGGTGCTTGGTTGGGTGGGGAGCGGTGGTAGGAGTTCTTGAGGATTCCTAGAGAGGGTTGTCAGCTTTGCTCGTGTGAGGGGTACTGCGGGGATATCTCCCTTACCTTTGGGTCTCTTCGTAGAAGGACTAGGAGGGGAGTGGATGGTCTGTGGCTCTTCTGAGGCCATCATATCGATCATCAAATTGTGTGCTGGTAGAGTATGAGTTGCTGGTCTTGAGTTGCGAAAGTACGAAGGCTATCGTAGGAGGCTGGTTTTGTTGTTGGCGACAAAGGAGCTTCAGACTTGACTCACATGCAAACGCAGATTAAAGGTGAGACGGCCGAAAGGTTCTCAAGGTGGTCAGAGTATCGTGGCTTCGTATCAGATTCGTGTGACTTTGCGCAGGTGAGAGATTCAAGGTCGAATTGTCTCTGTCGTGGTTGTCATGTGGATATGTGAGCCTGAATAAGAGGAGGCTGGCAGGGGTGGTGGCTGAAAGGTGGTGTGGTCTTGCTGAGGGCTCGATGCGGTCATAGAATTTATTACTCAGCATTCACATTCACGATATCGTCAACGAAATCAATCGTGAGTCGCTTCCATTCGGCCGGATATGTATCATCTTTTCTATCACAAGCTGGGCAGAAGTACATTACATATGGTACATGTCAGCGTAGTGTGTTGCCACGCTTCAGCTGTACCCCGCGTCGGCGAGGCTTTTGACAGCGTCGTTGACGCGGGACATGAACGTCACATTGCAGCTGAAAGCTCGCCATCACCAACACCTATTGGCCTATCTGACCGGCCTGGAATAGCTTCATCCTCACCGAATAGGAGAGCACGAAAACCCTGCATGAGGCTACTTCAGGTAACACAGGATCGTCCGGGTGGAAAGAAAGACCCGAGGCTGAGAGATTGAAGCGCTTCGAGCGGTACTCTCACTGCGAGGCTCGAGTGACCTGGAGTCTAGACCTTGATATTTGTACTCCTCCTCAACTCCCGTACCTTGATACCCCTCTAATGTACACGTTTGATTTTATTACACCCTCCATTATCCTTTTCACTGAAACAGATCTCTAATGCCTGACGATATATCACCGAGACTCAACGGCCTCAATACCTTCACCTGTGAGTCAACCTTGACAGCATGCGTTGGCTCTGCTGTTCTCGGACGAGCCTCTTCGGATGTCACTGTTGTGTGACCATGGTGTACAAACATGAATCTCCTTAGACGACTTGAGTCAAGCTTTGCAACAGGCGGAGATATCTTTTCTGCGACGCTACTCAGCGTGAACGTCGAATTATGATCCAGACCCCTCAACTCTGGATTCGAACGGATTGTTGCCGGTTCCTTATCGATGACATCCGGGAATTCTTGCACAAGCTTCCGCTCCCTTAACTCTGGGTTAGACCGAATTAGCGAAGCTCGTTTTCCGATCTCCTCTGTCCGCCGTACGCGATTCTGTGAAAGAGGCTTCGGAATCTGAGAAGAGCCTGAAGCAGGGCTCTTGCTCTGCCTCTGGGTTACATATTCTACTTCGACCATTCTCATATGATCGTCGAGACTCTGCCCGATGTCGAAGCTCGGCTTATGCTCGATAAATGCTCCGGGAACTTTGATATCCACAGTCCTCCTTCTTATGGGTCCTCCTCTCGAGGACGGTGGTCTTGGAGATATTGGGCCTGGCAATGGAGGAAGCGTCTTGCTTGGACCTCGAACTCTCATTGTGTCCGGAAATGTCATAGAGGACCGTCGAAGTCGTCGCACGTCTGCTATTGGCATGAGTGCCGATATCGAAGATGACCTTGATGGGATCCACTCGTGCTGGGAGGAAAACCTCGGTGGATAATATCGCAAGTCTGGTCGAACAACCATCTCTGGGAACTCAGCAGATCTGGGGGAGTTAGCTGAAGTATCATGTCACGTGGAAGTCACTGACCTCATGCTAGAAAGTGGTGATCGCCGAGAGATATTGCTGATACCGCTGCTCGGTGTCACCACTCTTGATCGTGGTCTCCTGGCAACTGGTACTCGTCTGGGGCTGGATGTGTACGAAGTGTCTACGCCTGATCGCCGCGAAGCTATCACATATGTGCCACCTCCAATGACCGAATTTCTGTACGTGGATGCATACGAGCTCATGCGTATATGAGAGCTTCTCTCTGATGAGTTAACATATCCCGATGGGCTGTCGTAGGTAAGTGAGATGGCCGAGTCCAACGAGTGTTTCGTGCCACTCTTCTCCGAGCTACCTTCCTTTATATCTCTCACTAGATGTGTCCATTCTTCTCCCAATCCTTTTACTGTTGATCTTGACTCTAGCCTCTTTGATCTTGCCATAGACGGCAATGGGGTTACTAGTCGTTCCAGCGACGCATCACTCACCACTGAGAGTAGTCTAGGCAAAGGCTTCTCGTCGACGCTAGATACAGAGCTACGTTCTTTACTTTTCTCTCCACTTTCACGAAACGATGGTGTCCATGACACACTTCGCTCCAGGAGATCGTCTGCGAAGGCGCTGACTCGGTATGTGAATCTTCGGGATGCATGGAAAACGTTGGGTATCTCGAAGGGGAGTTCGCAAGTTTCGAGTGCTGTCAACACGATCCCCATGGTCATACTGCTTCTGTCAGCTCTCATTCCCTAACAGATTCAACCAACTTACAATGCTAGCAGCGAAGCTACAACATCCGCGAGCACGACTTGGCAAGTAGGGCTCCCGCTCAAGCAAGCACCTGGCTTCGAGACAACAACGCAAGCTGCAATAAACGCCATGAGCCACGCCACCAACGATAACCTCGCCAATATAAAGCAAGCAGCATGAAGCTTCAGCTCCGGTGGCCTCGTCACCCCAACAGGCTCATTATATTTCGCCGCCACTGCGTGTAGTGTGACGTATCCGATTGATATTATTGCCTGCAAATATCATCAACAACCAATCTCTCCAAAGCTAGAACTCGGAAGCTACTCACAGACACTATTGCGAATCCCTGAGCAGCATCCGTACTGCCCGTTCTCGTACCACCCGATGAAAACACCGCGATAGCGACACACAACCCCACAAGACTCATCACTGCCACCAAGACCACCGCAACCAGCACAAGCATCGGAGTCAGCAATCTCGTCGCTCTCGAAGGGCGAACAAAATGCGTAGGCAGCGCGGGCTGCAGAACCGGATACGGACCCATCACTGCCTCTTTCTCTCTTTTCCAACGCCCGCCCATTCCCATTCATTCCTCTTTCCAAATCGCCTTGTTGCCAGAAAGAGAGAGAAAGCTCGAAGAGATGACGAGTGCGATGATGTGGAGGTGCGAATAATGTTTGTTTCCCCGTCTCAGAATCCAGATTCTGCCTGTTCAATTCTCAAACACCAAGCGCGCGAAGTAAGGGCAATTTTCCACAGGTCTGGAAGTTATTGAATGAGGAAGCTTTTTGCGTCTTTCTCAAGCCACGTAGGCAGTGCCACCAGGGCAGACTGTGCCTCTCCTCGTTTCTAGCAAAGCGTTGAAGGATGATGATGGAAATAAAGCGAGCCCTCATTGAAACGAAACGAAACTGAGCTGAGAACGCGAAATTGATTGAGAACACGAGATTGAAAAGAGTGCCCTGCCAGAGGGCTGGGAAGTGGAATTTCGAGTAAGAGAGATAGGGAAGAGGAATTATTGAGGTAGAGAGACAAGAGTGTGAAATGTCTCGTGGAGAATTCTTGCACGGGGTGAGGATTGAGGGACATCATTTGCATTCTTCAGTGTGGCATGGCGCGCTCGCGCTTCACGAACCATTCGGGTATGTATGTACATCTCCCTATCAATTGTTTGAGACTTCAAGCCTTTCCATATCATTCCTCCCCTCCTCTCTCCTCTTCAAAATCGAGTTTCTAAATGTTTTCGGGCATCTTCACTTCTCAGCTTGTGGTGTTGTTCTATTCGCTTACCCTGCAGGGGGTCGCTTCAGGGGTTCAAGCCTATACCGAGGCTCCTAAGGGCTCCGCCAGGTTAAATATGTAAGCTCTTGTCCCTGTAATTTTTCGATCTTCATGCATGTGGGAATGGCGTTCGGGGTTCTATCTCTATTTCAGCCACAAGAATTTGAGCACGGGAGGTGAAGATCTGTTCGTGTAGCGGGATTTGGACAAGGGAGGTTTGTGTCGGTCCTTGAGTTTTAGGTTTTTCAATTTTCGCGTGTTTGATAATTTGAGAGGAGAGGAGAGAAAGTTTTTGGAATATGGGGAAGATGGGGAATGGGGTTGGGGAATCGAGGAGAGGGGAAAGAGAGAGTTTCAGGTAAGAAGCTTGAAGTCGGAGTTAAGGGAACGGTTACACAATGTTTAGGTTACGAGAACGAAACTCTTGCATCGACGACTTCATCGAACGGGGTGTTTGAGAACATTGTTCAGGACGACATCTTGCTGATCTTAAGGCGAGAAGTGATCGCTTTGAGACAGAGGAAGTTCTGCTAGGCGCTCAAGGAGAAGTTACAGTGAGCTCCACGCGGATCCCGAAGGCGACATTTCACTCGCTTAGTCTCACCAGCTTGCAGATTCAATTCCAAAGATAAGAAAGACATCTACTGTACGATACGACTCTGAGGCATCTTGGCCATGCAAACTCGAGAACCGAGCCCAGAAGCATAACACCTTGCCAGCTCCGCATCACCCAACTGTCTGTCATTTGTCATCATCTGCAGGCGTCAGCTCGCCATCTTCCGCTATCTCAATGCCCCTACGAAACCACCCGTAGGAGAATCTCTCCTACACGCACGGACTGTTCAAAAGGGCAATTGGCAGGGATGGGCCCAACTCGGACCACCTGCTAGAGAGTGGGCGCGGGAGATCTACAACAAGCATCAGACTCATGGGGGTAGGATTGAAAGCACAGACTTGAAGCTCACGGACTCGAGTAGACAATCAGAGCGTTGGTTTTACAGTTTATTACAACGTAATGCGATCTCATTTCACTCCCACGCCTTTTTACAGTCTCACAGTCTCACAGTCTCACAGTCTCACAATCTCACAATCTTACAACCCTACAATCTCCCTCAATCTCCCAGCCTCTCACTGCCTTCCAACTTTCTCACTGCTTTCCAACTCTCTTACAATCCCAGCTCTCTCATAGTATCTTATCTATTATAAGTTAGTAAAAGCTGTAAAAAAGGTGAAAAGAGGAGAAAAAGAGAAAAGAAAAGAGACTCACTTTATATAATATAAAGGAAGAAAGAAGAGAAAAGGACTTAAAGAAAAAAAATTTCAAGTCCGCAGTTAAACGAGAAGCTTTTAAGCATTTGTAAGGGCCCTTGTCTTTCGAAATATCGATATGTGTTTATTAACGTAGTTTCAAGCCCTAGTAATGTGCTATAGGGGTTTTTTCGAGCTCTGTGATTAGTCTTTTAAGTAGTCCGGTTCGAAGGGCCCTATTTAGCAGTTTCAAGCCCTAGTAATGTGCTACAAGGCTTTAAAGTGGGTGTTTCGAGCTTTGTGATTAGTCCTTTAAACAATTCGGTTCGAAGGGCCTAATTAAGCAGTTTCAAGCCCTGCAAACCTTGCGATCAGACTTTTTGGAGCTGCAATAGGGTCAAAAATTGGTGATCATAAGAGAGATTCTCCTACAGCGTAGGAGAATCTCTCCTATGGTGGTTTCGTATGGTGCTACTTGCTTGGCGCCTACGAAGATGACCGATGGCAAGGAGACTGACCTAGTGACTGGTGGCAAATGGTCTACCTGGCTGCTAATACTCCTCAAATCACGTGGTACGATACCAAAATCCTTCCATGGTTAGCCTCCGACCTGACCTCCATATTTGCTATAACTTGGTCATTTATTCCTTAAAGTTATGTTTGCCACTGCTTTGAGATCACAATGGAGCGAGTAGGTTCGTCTATAAGAAGCTCTGGTGCTCGGCTCAAGTGATCCTAGAGTACATGGAGTTAAAGGCGACATAAGGAATGATTATATAGCTGCTATGATATCAACTGTAGCTAGTGCCTCGAGTTTGATTGTTCCGACGAAAGCCTCTTCCATCTGATATGGTTTTGTCTTGACCAGGACGTTCAAAGCGATCTACCTTTCCCAATATAGTATTTCTTCTAAGACCTCTATCGCTTGCAAGAGCTCTTGAAAGAGACTTGGAAGCTACACGGTCAGAGAGAGTTGTCAATCAAAGCTGCTGCGATCGTTACGAGCATTGCATTGGAGGTCACCCGAAAGAACGAGCAGGACTTAGTTCAACTCGCTCTAAACCGCCTTCAAGATCCGAAGCATGCTCAATATCACTCTATATCGAAACAGCTATTCTCTAGGAGCCAACTGGAGAAAGCTCCATGCGTCGAGAACGGTGTAGCATACTTTTTATGCTATCTGAGATGCTGTTGGGATGCACTCTCATCGACGATCAGAAGAGACGCCTGCCGCAAGCGTTTTCCAGTTCCGGCTAATGCTTTTTGGCCTGTTGACTTAGAGACTAATGTAGAATGAGAAACGCAGAGTTTGTCTCTCAGATGATTCTTGACATCAATTACCAACACAGATTCAAAACCCGAGACAGATTCTTTGGCATCGGCTCCTATGTCGGAGAAACGCGTCCCAGGTTCCCAGGGAGGATCGACTGTACCTAGATACCGTTACCAAAAGCCTTTACGCGTCATGCACGAAACCTATCACTGTTACCAACGCCTTTCTGGCATGAGTTATCTAAGATGTTAATCTCACTCTCGATCACAAAACATGAGATGGTATTCAATGCTTCCACGGGAAGGGGTCACGGCAGATCACCTGTCAAGCTATGAACAATCGAAAATGACGGATCAGAAACGAAGCAAACATAGCCACATCGAGTTGTTGCAATAGTGGGGTACAGGTAATGCGATCGCACAAGCAACTAGCACGCTGGAATTGGTTGACAAAGGCATCACAACTAATATGCTAGGTTCTGTTAAGCGGTGGTTCATGGATCTTCCCGATAGCTTGTGGGACACGCCTTGCGAATGCTGTGCCTCGACTGCTATAGAACGGATACCAAACAATATTTAGCATACCGAAGATCCCGTCAATTGTGTAAGTAAATTATCCATTGAATTGCCAGCATATTATCCGAATATTTAGCTCAGACGTAAGCAGTTAGCCCGAATTCTCTGACATAGCTAGCTACCCAAGCCAGGAGACTTTATGCGCATAGCGACCTATAGCGACTCCACTACTTACTTACACACCACTCGTTTGTTACCCGCGTATTCTTGGCTTCTTCCTCCAACCACAACCGGCTTCCATAATAACGAATACATTCTACAGCGCCATTGACATCTTCGATTATCGCAAAGATAACTGTAGTTAAGTCACTACTGCATCTGCACCGAAAGTCAGCCCACGATCCTCTAGTTGTCTACTTGCAGTGCATAGGATTTGACTCGAAGTTATTCAAAGCGCAAACCCTTTGCACTTGACAGCATACCATCCGCCTTGACTTCCTATCTATACCACCTCGTCTGCGACAACTCTCCTGGTTGCAGCTCCCTTGCGAAAGAAAATCGCAAGGCCCACCGCTATCAAACTATCCTCGGCGGCCCCAAGGCTATTGCAAGATAGTCCTGACCAAGACGCCATTTACGCATAGTAAAAGCGCGTCATGCCTCCTTTGCCTCCAGGTAGTAGCATGGCGACATATAGGCGGTATAAGGAAGAGACCGACTTCGTGCTGTCTTGGCTCTCTCAACAAACCAGTTGTAGAGGCTATAAGATTCCAGAGAAATACGCTCCCCCGAAGGCTCCGGCGACAGCTCCGGCACCAAGTCGAAGACTTAAAGGCAAGGAACGCAAGCAGGCAAATTTGGCGAAATCTGAATCGATCAAAAATGCTGGTAAGTCAATGTAAACTTATGAAACCATTTCTTCTCCTGCTTTTGATAAAGAGCAGTCTATCCCAAGGACGGAATTGCGCCACATATTTATCATTTTCACTGCTCCAGGCTTGCGGTCATATTCCCTCTCATTTGTCGAATAAATTACAAGTATGCCAACTTGAAGATCCTAACATGTAGCCTTAGCAGTCGCTTCCACGAACTCAGCTATGAAACTCCCCCCTTCGATCCTTCCCGATCAAGCCAGCTTTCTCGCGCACTTTGAGCCACCCATTGTTGTTTCTTCCCAGCTTCAACGATGCCTGAAAGGCGCAATTGAAACTAGAGAACGCTTCTCCAATTGGTTTACCGTACATGACAAGACGGTTGAAGAAAAAGAGTCCACCAAAAGGCACAAATTCTTCACTAAATGCTTGAAGGATGTGCAGGATGTCCTTCGTCCGTTCTTTCAAAAGCCCGCACCACCAAAAGCAAATTCAATCCCGTCCAGAGTCCGGACGACCTTGGAAAACAGTTTCCAGTCTCTCGAAATCGCGAATCAGGAAAATGATGACTACTCGGAAATGGAGGAGTTCGAGGAGACTGGCCCTCGCCCAATGAATGCGGTGAAGAATTCTGAATCCAAGCCAAGGTACGGAATAGACCAACCTCTTGAGGACGACATTCCATTCTCGGTCTGGTGCTACTTCGAAGATCTTTCTCGCCTTCTTGAATTCCTTAAAACGACTTGGGAAGAACAACTTCGGGGAGAACTGGACTTCGTAACTGCTGCTATTGTCACAGAAGTAGCTTTTGATCTGGCTAGAAAAGCAGAAGAAGCTCTGATCGCACTCGCGCCCCAACTCGACGAGCCCGAGTTTCCTCGTTACTACTCAATATCGGAGATTCTCTATCCAAATGGTTACCAGGGAGATGGTGGAGACAAGGCAGAAGACAAGGCTTATTCTTTTGAAGCTATGTCGCTACATCGAGACCACTTCAGATCAAGTCACTGGGCACCGTCTCGAGAGCCATTAGACCTTCCTGAAGATATGATGTCTCCTGCCAGTGTTGCAAGAGTAACGGAAGGGGACCAACTCATTTCTTTGATGATGCTTGATCTCCATTATCAGGAGATGTCAGGGATAGCTCGGCGAGACGACAGCTTCTTCGACCAGGGCCCATACGCCGAAACAATGTCATTTCCTCGCCGAAAGCAGTCTTATTTGGATAACCCTACGAAGGCTTTTCGCGAGGCTGGAATGAACAAAACGACTATCACTGGCGCATTTGTAGTACAGGTAGTTCTCCAAATCAATCGCCTTTTGGGTGAAAACATTTCAGAAAATTATCTGAGACTCCGCCAGGAAGGTTTGACGGCAAACCGCATTCTCGGTCTTGATTGGTCAACACTCGCAGAGCAGAGCAATCGGAAGCAGGCATTGAAACGTCTTTCGCCGGATTGGGGAAGCGAGATCGCGGCTGATCAAGCACTTACCACGAGGCTATATATCAAGAAAGCTATTGAGACGAATCCAGCTGGTTCCATCAAAAGCTGCTTCATGAAGCAACCAGGCCACATGTGGGATGTACCATGCGATTGCTGTGGAGGTAAATCAGCGGCCCAGAGGAAGCCAGGGAGAATATGGCCGTCCAAAGATCTTCTGTTCTACTACAACCACAACCCTCTATATTGTGGGATGGAGTCTCTCAAACTGTCCATTGCAATGGAACGAACAGGTGTTCTGCTGTGCCAAGGAGGAGCCGGCATTGCCGTGATAGCTCACCTGTACAAAATGATTCAACAAAAGAGAAAGGACATCGGAGGACCACACTGGGTAGCTTTAGAGGCTGTCATCAGAAGCTACGAAGGCCAGATGTTCCTGGTTAATTACCCCACAAGTCCGGACGAGATGGTGAAACGTCTTTTATTGTGCGTCGGAGTTAAAGCTTCAGAACTTGTTCCTACTGCTCGAAAGAACAAATTTAAGGACAGTCGCTTTATGAAGTTCCCCGAAATCATCGACGTCTCTACCATATCAAAACACTTACAGGGCTACCTGGACTGCCAGATAACAGGCGAGAGATTCTTGTACGATATCAGCTCCACACAAAAACCATCGCCGAAGAAGACAGCGAGCCAAACCGAGTTACTGAGCAGAATGCGAGATGTTATTCAAAGTTCACTGCCGAGAATACGCCACGACTATACTACACTCCACAGACAGTGCGCTTCACTTTTAGATCGAATTCGACGTCGATTGAAGACAGAATTAGGCATTATCTTCCGTATCAATGGAGATGAGAGCAAAATTACATGCGTCGATCTCGGCATCGATATCATGAGACTCGTGACCGGAAGCGAGGTTTACAAGACAGTGAAGGACGAGGAATCAATCGATGTAGCGTCCAGAGAAAAGTTGAGGGAAGTCCTAACCGAGTCTTTTGGCACCTTTATCAAGGAGAGCGTTAATCAGAGTCTTGGGCCACCTACAGCATTTGACCAAGATTATGTTACTAGCTTTGAGGTTGGCTACACCTTTAGTGGTCCTCTGAATATGAGATGTCCAGAAACATAGCACGAGTAGGATAGCTGCTCATGAAATAGGACTATGAATGACACCATCTCTTGATCCGAGAAGATCATCACAATTACTGCTTAAATATCCTTGAGAGGTGTTTTATATGTGACTAGAAAATACTCAAATAATCGTCAAGCATTGGAGAAAACTCCATCTCAACTCCTACTCGCTTAATTTGATCACCCCTTTGAATATATATAAACGGACTCCTTAGATCGTGTGTCAAAGGAACCTCGTAAATATGTAACAAGAGAATATATAAGAGTATAACAACTTTCTTACTTTTTAGACTGTGGTGTCGCCAAGCTACCAAGCTTCGATGGTTGGGTTCGAATATCGAACACGTGACTTTTGCCTTCCTTCTTTTGTCGAGTCCAAGATTGGATGAATAGACGGCGGTATGGCTGGGTAACTCAATCTGGCGTAGCTTTATTATCACCAATTTTGGAGTCAATGAAGGACTTTCGGAGTTGAGGGTAGCCAAAATTACACCTCTGCTCCTAATCCTGGTTTTGGATGCTTCGACAACAACCACAAGGGCTGGAATGCAACCGATGACCAGCCGAGGACTTGATTGAGAACAACGGAGTGAAGCAAAAGCTGATCAAAGAAATTCGAGTAGTATTTAAAGTAGAGCAAATTATCACTTCGGAGCACGATGATTACATTATGAACGGTGGTGCGACGGTTACGACAGTTTTCGACCTGGCTGTTCTCGTGTTGACCAAGAAGGCCTCGAGAAGGATGCGAGCGACGAGTGGACATTAGGCATCGACTACGGACTTTGGAAAACGACTGGATTTAACAGTGCAAGTTATTTGGAAGTTTTTGGCTGAATTGGAGGAAGGAAGGGGGAAATTAAGCAAGTGAACCTTTCACCGTGCAGACTGTGACTAATGGTTTGGACCTCAACTTGTCTTAAAATATCGGCAACTAAAGAATATAGCATCTGGAAATACAATGCCAGTAATAAATAAGAGGTAAGACACAGACTGTAGGATAGAATATCAATCACTTGTAAAACATTCATGTTGCAGTCAAGTGAGACGTCGTCGTGCATAGAGTCACGTGACTCGCCTTTCTCAAATGAGAAACGTACGATGGGCTCGCACATCACCCCACATCATGCACGAAATGCGCCGGGAACACGCCACCTTCTCCATTCCGTTCTCGAACTCGGATCATTGTCCTGCACCTGGCCCTGCGATGGTTTACATCGGCACTGCAAATTCAGTCATGGAATGCCTCAAAAGTGCTCCTGCCGGCATTTGTGCTACGATGTCCGCTCTTCATAAAGGTCCCGGTTCTCCACGAAAAAAGACAATTCAATTCAATCCTCTCATCAATCAGAAACACTCAACAATACAATCAAGATGCGACGCGAAGCTCTCCTCGATGACGTTCCAATGGCTCAAGGCTGCATCACCTGCAAGTTCGTGACTTCCCTAGGCCCACTCACATGAGCTTTACCTAATTGAGACAAACAGAAAGCGACATTTAAGATGTGACGAGCGAAAACCAGGTTGCAAACGATGCATCAACAGCGGACGAACCTGCGAAGGCTATGTCTGCGTTAGCACAGCTCGAAAGCCAACAGATGTCACGCCTGAATCTGTTCTCGAGTTCAGACAGAAATGCCTCCCATCGCGAGAGCATCCCAAGAAAGCACTTGTTGTTCTGCCAACCATTATCGTCGAGGAGCCTAAAGTTCTTTACTCTTTCGCGACGATTGCCTCGAAGGGATTGGCGGCACCGGACGACTTCATGCATCATATCCTACGAGCCATGCTGTCAGGACACAAGACACAACATACCGAGGAGTCGACTGTATCAAAACAGAAGCAGAAGAAGGAGAGGGAGATGAGTCTCATCAGACTTCATGAACCGGTCAAGGATATCTTCGAGATGTCGAGACCGGAGGGCTGCCCAGTTATTCGATCTGCTTTCATGGCCCAGGTGTATCGCATCATGATGGATATTATGATGAGTAGGACACAATCATCAGACAAGCTCGTCCATAGCATTGTTGCGTCCACCGTGAAGGGTCGATCGAAGTGAGGAGTGAGAGGAGTAGTATGATTGATGGCGACACGATTCCTTCTGTTCTGGGATGATGGATATACATATAGGCGTTTGGGATGCGATACATCATTTCGCGTGAACATAAGGGAGGCAACATGGAAGGGATGATGGGGTTTCAAGATGAGAATCACAGCATCGTCTTGGGACTTGGAAGGAAAAATTGGGTGAGGGATTACCCCGCCATGTACTGTATTATACGCTATGAGTTGCACTTTGAGGGCCGCCCCACTATAGACATAGACCACACTTAAACAACTTCATCAGCATCTCCGAGGCTCCACCCTCAACCTCAGCCCGATGCGACCCCTTCATTATACCTTGCTACGATCTCGGAAGTTTCCATCCCATTCTCAACTCTCATTCGGTCGCTGCAACGAACTCTGGAGTGGCTCCGATCGTCCAGGTCGCGCACAGATGGCACAAAACGTCTGTGCACATCGACCGCTTCAACACTATGGATATAGCAGCCGTCATTGACTGGCTAGACCTCCATGGTTTAAGGCATGCAGGACATTCATACAGGAAAGGTTTCCTCTACGTTTTTAAAAGGAGTTAGGACAGGTTGTGCGTGCAGTAGTTCTGCAAACGGCTCAGGGAACATGTTCAACGAAGGTGCCTATTAGTGATCCATTCGATTTATTAAGACTTATTTTACAGTCAGATTCCCTCCTTTTATGACGGATGTACTTGCCGATCGTCATTTTAAGAGTGGGGCATCGACCCCTGACTTTCGACAGAACCCAAGGTGATCTTGTACCTTCATGTTATTTGAAGGCTAGGTATTCGTGATGTCTTTGCTGATGCTGCATAAGTTTCAGCCTCCGCTCAAGATGAACGGTCTTGGGGAAGATGAGGTGAAGGATCGAGAGGGGTCTTTGCGTGAACTTTATTTTGATGTACGAAATCGAGACGGACTGTTTTGCTATATGGGGCAGCGAAACTAGTTCAAAACTTAATACTTCCTCCCGGCTTTCTACTCTTTTCTATTCCTGCACTCTTCTCATCTTTCCCTGCTCATACATCACAAAGATAATGGCTGGGTCTATTGTTATCAATGCATTCGAAATGCCAAGCTAGTCGTGAGCCGGGACCAGACCTGCTAGTGACTTCGCGATGGCGACAGAAAATCATGGGTACAAGCTTCGCATCATAGCAATCATTTGCTATGTTGCTGCATTCGTGGGAGTGGCGCTGCGGTTCTATGTCAGAAAGTTTGTGGTTGGGAAACTGGCGCTCGATGACTGGCTTATGGCTGTTGCGATGGTCAAATTCAAACCCAGCAGCAGGCTGCTTTATACAAAATCATTTCAGCTGACAGAACATTAGGCATTATACACGATGTATATCTCTTTTGTGTTCGTTGGTTTGCACTATGGTACTGGCCAGCATCATCGGGACCTTCCAAATCACAACATCGTCATGGCTGTCCGGGTGGGTTCACCTCAAACAAGCTTACCCCATGAAAGACTGACATGGACTGAAGTATTGGTACTTCTGTGAATGGGCGTACGTCCTCACCACAACAATAATCAAATACGCAGTCGGGGGTACTTCATCCACATCTCCGTTCCTTGCCCTCACGCCCTACTAAAATCGAACAGTCTTCTACCTCCGCATCATGATCCAACGCTGGCAGGTCCTCGTCGTTAAATTCGTTATGTGGGCTGTTGTTATTTTCGGCATTGCCTATTTTGGCTGTGTCGTCGCCCAATGCGTTCCTGCTCCTTTCATCTGGATGAGGTACCAAGTCCCAATGACCTATCAAGGATCGTGTTTGCCAGATCCGGTGATCTTATGGGGAACTTATCTGCATTCGATTTTGAGTGCTAGTGGGGACTGGACTCTTGGATTACTGCCTATTGCGTTGCTTTGGAACGCGAAAATGGGCCGGGGGACGAAGGCTATGATGTGTCTGGTCCTTGGTTTGGGAGCTATGTGAGTTCTCAGGGTCGCGGGGGAGAATTGAGAGGGCGATGCTGATGGCTGGGTAGAGCAAGTACATCGACTTTGGTGAGATTGAGTGTGATACACACAATCATCGACCTCGATGATTTCCTTTGTAAGTTCTAACCCGGATGTCCCAAGCTCACTCCAAATATACTAACATGAATGTAGGGGATACACTAGGAAGTAGGCATCACTCTATCTTTTGTGAACCCTCAAACGACTTTGTCTAACAATCTCGCAGTAGCAATTTGGTCAACCGTCGAACCCGGCGTCGCCCTCCTCGCTGCCGGCCTCGCAACAATCCGTCCCCTCCTCCGCTCCCTCTTCCCCGCCCTCTTCTCCTCAGCCATGAACCTCGAAATCCCCTCCGTATCCTCTATTTCCGCCCTAGAATCATGCTCTCACCCCACCGAAACCATGATCGAAACCACCGACTCCTCTCAACCACCTACGCTCCCACACATCCATCCCACCCGAAGTCCGCCACCTGTGCCTTTCTCTCCGACTTCTCTACATTCGCAATTTCCCCCATTGTCTGCACATCCTCCGTTTCCGTATTCATCGCCTCCAGTACCGGAGGTTCTGCTGGCGAGCGATAATACGAGTCCACGGCTGGCTGGGTTTGGTGCTGGTATGGGTTCAGCTGCATCGTTTCCTTATTCTCCGCCAACGATACCAGGGGTTCCTTTAGCTAGCAATAACGCTAGCCCTCAACTGCAAGGGTTTGGAGCCGGTGTTGGTCCTAGCGAGGCTAAGGGGAAAGGGAAGGGAAGAGTAATGAGTGTGGGTATCGGGAGTGTGGGGAGGAAAAAGAGTTGGAGGAGTATTACGACTGCGAAGACGGAGGATTCGAGTAGGACGAGTGATGGGTATGGGAATATTACTATTGTTTATGCCGAGGCGAGTAAGAGTTCGAAGGCTAGGGAGGTGCTAGGGGGGGATCCTGAGGAGCCTGGTGGTTGAAGATAATGGGTGGAACTTTGAAGGATGATAAGTTTTGAAGGCAAAGCCGAAGACGATCATGTCTAATCGGAAGAGGAATCTCCCAAGAGGAACTGAGAACTGCTGGTTGTGGGAGCCAAAGAGAGAGAGAGAGAGAGAGAGAGAACTTCTAGTCTTCGGAGAACCAGAAATTTAGGTATGATGCCATTCTTGGTCTTGCTCTGACTGGACTCACAGCTGACAAGCATCTGGTAGTAAGGTAATATCTACCACTGTCAATAATAAATAATAAATAAATTAGTAGGATAGGTGAAAACAGAGTACCTATTTCAACCCTTTTTCATTGCGTTTCACATCCCAATGTCTGCCTTCAGCTACCTCAGACCCTCCACAACCTCCCATTCTCATCCGGAATCCCACTGCCAGTCACACTCACCACATCCCACCCCTCACTCCCAACCGTCGTCTTCGCCCAAAACAACTGTCTCGGATCAACACCTTGCTTGATCGCCAACAAACTCCCATACGTCTCCCTCCCATAAAAGCTCTCCTGCTACCTTACTTCTTCCCTATCACTCTCCCCCGAATAAGCTCCCGCACCAGGACTAACATCCTTCCAAGCCTTAATCCTCTCATCCAGCGCTTTCCTCGCATCTCCTCCTGCTTGTGTTAATGTACTTAGGTTACCCTGTGCGGTCCAGCCGATAGTTTAGATAGAATGCATTACCGTTTCTCTCTAGGAAGGGTTTACTGCGTTAGCAGTGTTGGAAGGGTGAAGTTTGCCGTCGATTTGAAAGGAGATGGTGCCGAATCCGGCGATGATGCTACCTTTCCAGGCTTCGAATGTGGAATTGAAGATTGTGCTGTTGGGAGATGCGAAGTTCGAGCGGGGAAAGAGCTGGTAGCCGAAGAGACCAGAGTCGCGACCTATGGCTTCGAGAGGGAAGGAGGAGGCCCACGCTGGGTAGAAGGTGGGGTGGTAGGTGTATGTTATATTTGGGTTTATGCCTAGGGCTGAGAGTTCCGATATAAGGGGCCGAAGAGAGATTGTGTTTGGGACATAGTCAAGTTCGGTGCGAAGAATGGCGAGATTGCGAATGAGGGTGGCGAGCCGGGAGGAGATGGGAAGACCAAAAAATAGCCGTAAGTCCCTGTGCCGACGAGGGCGGGGAGGCGGTGATGAATTCACCGGAAGCGAGGACGATATTCATTGAGAGGATATGATCTGCTGCAATTCCGTAGAGAGAGGAGAGGGGCGAGCGGCCCCCACCTTGAATGTAACCGCCCATTACTCCGACTGTCTGATTATGCCTTTTAGCTTGTGTCATACAAATAAATGATGAAAAGATGAGAAATGTTTACCTTTCCTTCACCACTGACAACGGTTACTCTATACTCCCCAACAGCCTCGTAGATCTCCCAATCTTGGACTCTCGACCTCGCCTTGAAAGCTGGTCTAGTATAAGCACCATCTGTAAAAGTTGGTATGAACTCGACATCCTTCAAGTAATACGTCCGGATTTTCAAAGACCCCACTCCACTTGATTTCCCAGAGAAGTCATGCCCTGTGTTCTTGATCATTAACCTGATGCCAGCATTTCTCGCAAATTGACTCCAGCTTGAATGTGAGCAACGTGGGTAGCGTTGATCGAGTACGTTGGCAACCCACCTAATGTACAACTTCCGTTGGGAGATGGTGCGATAAGGGGTGGTTCGCATGTTCGTCCTTACTAGATTGGCAAGAGCTACGATTCCACCAAATTTTACACTACGAAGAACTAGAGACCTAAATGTTGAATTCAGTATGAAGCTTGGCTTCAGAAAGGATGCTCAGAAGAACGCCAAAAACTTGTACTCTTCATCACTAAATGAAATATCATCATTCTCATCGAGCACAGCATTCCACATTCCCTGCCAAAAGTTCCCATTGCCCTCCGCAAACCTAAACACCTAGCAAGTACTGTACTCTGATAACTCGCCTCCCCACTCCCACAAAAGTCCAGCCCAGAAACATACTGCATATCCCCCACAAATGGAATCAAATTTTCAGCGCCAACATCCTCAAAGCGTCGTACCAGCAACGTACAATCCACACCTATCAGTGATGAGCTGATAGGCGGGCAGTGAGATAATCTGGGTCAACGTAGACAGTTTCCGCGCTCGAGAGAGCCTCGCTGTCGTTGCAAGCGAAGGCGACAACACCACCGCGGATTGAGTAGTAGGATTGTTGGTATTCGATTGAGACGGTCTCGCCGTTCATTCAGGCTTTGAGGCTAGCGACGGCGGCATCACAGTATGCGTGGTTTACTGTGAGGGAGGCTAGTTGAGTATTAGATCATTTAAGAGGAGGGGAGGTGCAGGGTAAAGAAAGGTATGCTTGACAGCTTGGGGAAGAGGTGAGAGGAGAACGGAGCATCTTCAAGAGATTTAGGGATGTACTTACGAGGATACGCGCAGGCGCACCAGCTAAGTTCATCCCCAACGCCCCATCGTGCGTGGACATTCGGGGTTATCGATGCCCTGACTTTCTTCGATGACAGTTCAAGCATAGAGGGGACATGCGCTCATACATTCTACCATGCGCGCTTTGTAGACTCCGTCTTCGAGACCTTCAGGCAGAGTGAAGGATGATGCAGTGCTTATGCGGGTGATTACAGCAAGAGCTTGACTCCAAGCATGATGTATTGAACCCAAGTATTGCGAGCAGTGAGGGAGGAAGTGTGAAATAAAGTTGCGCAGTGAAGATATGCTTAAATTTGCTGATTAGAACAGAGAACTCACAGAATCGATCCATGAGCTTTTATACATTCACCACGTCTTAGGAGAGCGAAAAATATGGGCAACAAAGCCTATTTCAGCATACATTTCGTGTCCTCTCAATCCACTTACCTCCTAACTTCGGAGGGACTGGTTGCACCAAAGAAATAGCGTAGTATTGGATTGTCACTCAATGAGTATCTTTTCTACCACTTGGAACCTTGAAGTTGAATGCAACATCACATCATTACACCTCTCTGGGGGGACAGGCCTTTAAAGTTGTGCCGTGTTTGGCCAAAACGTGGAGAGATACATCAGCGGGGTGGATGTCTTGGCATTCAAAGGATCAATGTCTAGATTTTGAAGCCCAGTCAAGTAAACAGTTCGTATTCTTGAACGGTGCTGTAGGGAAGCTTGGAAAGTGGGCAGAGCATGAAATTTTTGCTACAAGAGAAAAATAGGTGCGCAAGCGATGGGTTGTGCGGTCCGAGGCGGTCTCAGGCAAAAGTCAATAGGCCTGAACAAAATAGCTGCAAAAACATCCACTAGGAGAAAACAGTGGCAAGAGTACCGAATTGGTTCAGACATTCCAACCCGTCAACTTATTGTAGCACTGCCGAAGAGAACGAGTGGGGTCATTGCAACTATGAGTGGATCTTGCTTAAGAACATCGGGCACCGAAAAGATCTGGCCTGGTGACATACACATATAGACAGGAAAGGAGAACGGATTTGAAAGCAGTGTTTGCTGGAGAGCTAAACTAAATTGCGACATCCTCGTGACTTGAGCTATTCACGAACATTAGGCGACAACCTAAGCCAACAACTTCTTAAAGTGTGCCTCAACATCGGCATCAGTCCACTGTGGGACACCGAGGAGATCGTTGTCGAGCTTCTCGAAGCGGCTGCCATATGCTTGGTCAAAGAGGGAGACAGTAATGTATCCGTACATCACTTCTGGTGTGACCTCACCCTTCGCCAACTTCTCGTCCGAGTCCTTCTTGATATCTGCGGTCGTGACAGTGATCGGCTTCCATTTCTTCTCTGGTGCAACCTTCTTGGCGAGCTCGAGCAGGCGGTTTTGGGAGATGACCATGGACTGAATGAAGACTTGTCTGTTCTTGGTCTCATCGTAATGGCTCAGGACGCTGACGACAGCTTGTCCAATGGCTGGAAGTGTCGTGACGCTGATGGGAAGGTCGCCGCCATTATACAATTGTGGCTTTCCTTCCCTCCAGTTGAGGAGAAATCCGACGTCGAGACTCCAATCAAGGAAAGCGCCGTTGACGACGTAGGTGTATGTGATATCAGCCCCAGCAGCAACCTTCTCTTCGATGTGCTTTCGAACGGCAAGCTTGTAGCCGAAGACCGGCAACTTCGATGTGACGGGGTGGGAGAGGTCGGATCCGAATTCTGAGGGGAGGAAACGCTTCACGCCCGCAGCGATGGCTGCGTCGATGAGTACCAACTGGCCAAGGAAACCTTCGGTACTAACTGCTGAGATGATGGCATCTTGGCCCTTGAAAGCGGTAGTGAGGGAGTCGACAGAGCTGTAGTCGGCTTTCACGACCTTGACGGAAGATGGGAAGGTTGATTTCGAGCCTTCGCGTGACACGGCGGTGACATGGAATTTGCCAGAGTCGACGATGGCTTTGAGAACGGGAGCCCCGAGAGCGCCGGAAGCCTATTAAGTATATTAGTTGACGCTCATTGAGCCCAGATGAGGAATACTCACTCCGACGACGGCAACGTTCTTGATGGAAACCATTGATGAATATTGAGATTGGCGGTCGAGATCGTGCGTTGACTGAGGCTGTTATAAGTGATGGATTGAACTGGGTGCTCGAGCTGTGATGATGAGAATGAGCAAGTCGAGGGAACACTTGCTGCTCTATATACTCTTCGCAAGTGTGGAGAAAGAACGGAATTCAACGCCATTTGCAAGCAGATCAACAAAATCGAACGGATGCCGAGAGGTCTGAATAATACGGGTGGGTTCAAGCTTCGTCGAACTGTCGCAGAAGCTTCGGTCACGCGTTGATTTGAAAGCCACGGCGCGATCTGTCGCCATATTGGCGATGGACAGTTTGAAATCGGTGTGGAGGAGTGTCGTTGTGGGGAGCCAAATTAGAAAGCGTGGGCGCCGAATGGGTGTGGCTGGAGAGAAAGGTGGCGCAGGCGGCTGAATTTCCCTGTGATGTTGGTCAAAACCTGACGCGTGCGGCGGCTCAACATCTCTCTCCCACAACGATCCGGCCATCCACCTCGCCCATCTTCTCCCACCGGAACAACCACCTTCAACACTCGAGGGAAACTTGGCACCTATGTTAAACTTTGCTTTACCCCAAGATGGAGAACCGACAATGGGATTGCAGGCATCCCGGGTGTGGCAAGTCCTTTGCACGAAAGGAGCATCTGGCGCGTCACGAGAAAACCCACAACCCTGCAAATCTGCTCCAATGCCCAGTTTGTAAACGACATTTTAACCGAAAGTATGTATTTAAATCTTCAATTGATGCCTTTTCCCCTCTCCCAGCTTTGCCAGGACTTCATCACAGTTTCGCTCGCTAGAACACAGCATCGTGTATTGGCCCACAGTCATAGACGACCTGGCTCAGAGTGTACTAGCCGGAAAAAGCCCTGGCAAAGCTGGGAGGATGAGACGGTTTGAGTTTGTAATGCTGACCTCTTAAATAGCGATAGTCTTCGGCGCCATGTCGCAAAACATGGTACCGAGTACAAACAAGTAGGTCGGAATGGCGAAGCACTACTCCCCTCTTTGCCCCTTCCTTTCGGAGTCTGGAGAGGCCCAATACTTCTGGGGCATTCTCATCGTCTTCTCGAAAAACATGAAATAGAAATACTGATTTGGAGGTCGTGATAACAGAACCCGTCGGGGAGAAGCAAGCGAGCATGCATCGTGTGTCGAGTCGGTAAAACGAAATGCGATGGCGGCGAGCCTTGCGCAAAGTGTGCCAAGAAGGGAATTGACTGTCAGTATGGGCAAGACGACGGTTCTCAGAGAGATGAATCTCCCAGCTGGGGTGGCACAACAGAGGTAACAGCACCACAAACCTCGAGTCTCGAAGTTGACGTCTCTCACCTGAGGGCAGGACCTGGGTACGTACTTCCTTCTCGGAGTCCCTTCCTCCCTATCTCTCAATTCTGGAGATATGCAGTCCAGCGAATGACCCACGTCTGTTTGGACTCTCAAGAAAGCATGCCGACTCCAATTTTTAGGTCAGCTCCCGCGGTAGCAAAAACTCCCGGCCTGGTGGACTGGACATCGATTCAAATTCGGCCTGATCCTCAGCCTGTGCCTATCCCCGCGACAGAGGTAGGAATCCGCTGTGAGGAGTCAGAGAAGTATTTAGAGGTCTATTTTGACCAGTTCCATCACCGATGGTACGTCAACTTCCGCTTTCAATCTCCTAGGCCCCCCTGGACTACTAGACCACAGTCATCTTCTACTACTGATAAAGTTAGACGAGGCTGGGAGGGTGAACGCGATGCACCTAGCCCGGTCACCTCCTGACATTGTACTGACTCGAAGATGTTGTATGCAGGCCAATACCCCATCGTCCTTCTCACGAGGAAGAAGTTAATGAAACCGATCTTTGCGAGCTTTCCATGACGATGATTGGCGCGTGGCTTCTAGGCAACGACGAATCTGTTCAATTTGCGGAGCAGGCACATGTTGTTCTGGTTGACCACATAATGTCCCAGTTGGTAGGAACACTCTACCCTCCCACCCCACCCCCGCTCCGCCGCGCTCCGCCTCAAAATCGGCGCCCGAAGCTAACATGGCGCAGTGTCAAGTCACTTCGCACGATAAATTCCAACAATCACTGCCTATCTGGATGTGCAATGCCGCCTTGCTAAATATTATATTTGCATTGTATTATGGGGTAAGTGTTTGCCACCGAAGTTTCTGGCGGAAACTCACATGTCCAGCACGATCGCGAGATATCTCGCGCTATAATACTTTGGAACATTCTAATGTCCGCTCTTCGAGAGACTGGATTTTTTAAACCTGAGACAGCATGGCCTGATGAGAGACAGGGGTACTTCTTCCCAATGCGTTCGGTCAAGCTCGGACAACGAAATAGGTAGGAAGTTCGCTCCGCATCCAATGTCCCTACTGACGTCTGACAAGACTCGCGTATAATATGTTCAAGCTGGATTCGTACATGAGCATGTTGCGGAACAAGCCGATGACGATATTTCCGGAAGAGCTGCACTTCTCGCTGCCTTGCACTTTCTCCATGTGGAACACAAACGGACTTCATATTTGGGAGGAACGCCAGATTAAGGAACCCACATACCGAGACATGAAGTCAATGGCTAGCTTGATCGCAGGTAGCGCTTTAGACACGACACAAAAGGAACCCATGCTCATCGAAGACATACATTTGTGTTTATGTGCAATGCAATCGGATATCTGGCGACACTACCATAGTCCCGCCCCGCGTGCGAGCTGTGAGTTCGACAATGTCCTTCGGAAGGATACACTCCGGCGGCAGCTTGACCGACTCAATTCTAGGCTCAATCAAATTTTGGCTCAGAATATCTCGCTCTCGGAACCCGACTTTGGCCAGGAAGTGTATCTGCCTTACCGATACTATTATGGCTTCGAAGACTGTGCTCTGGCTGGTTGGCAAGGAATTGTTACTACTCGAGTTAAAAGCATACTTTTCGACACTGTCATGTTCTACTTCCTCCTCAGCCTACACTTGGCTGTCGAAGTTCGGAAGCTCACCCAGATCGCCAAAGATCAACGACTGAACACCGTTGAGGAGCTATCAGAAGTCCATCGGGTAGCAAGAGTACAGCGCCACACATCTATGAAGGGTTGGACCGCCACACCGGCGGCAAGATTTGCATTATGCCAATCTGTCGATGTCCTCGTGGCGTATCAGAACTCTAACAATGGTTCAGGCACATCAAGGAATGTCCGAGCACTGGATCCGATATGTCATACCGCACTCTGTGTGAGTGCTCTCGTCGTCTGGACATTCTGCAAATACTATGATTACGGCTGCGACGTTTGTACATTGGAACCTATGCCACTTGCTGAAATGACAGCATGGAGTATTCCGGGGGGCCAATTCGAAAAGGAGAAGGAAGCTTGGATTGAGATGGGTGAGCGAGGCCCGAGTTTTCGACCGCAGCTGCAAGGCATACAGATATGCCAGTGCAATACACAATTTCTGATGAATCTCTTTCAAGCTTGCCTACCTACTGGATGGGCGCTTGCCGACACTCTTGCGCCTGGAATCCTCAAATCCATGATATAGCAGCAGCTTCGCGAAGATATTTCTTACACTGCTCCACTGCCGCGTGACCATCAGGGCATCTCGCGGTGTCCCCAAGGTACCAGAAAGCCCGTGACATTCATCGGTACTCGAACTGGAGAATATCACAGCTGAACAAGAAGCTCTACACTTCTATTAGACGCATCAGGATGCACTTACAGCCCTCGAGTATTGTGGTCACGTGGATTTTCCGAAGCCTCTACTCGAGTCATCAATTCTGGTCACCAAGCACGCCCAATCATGGAATATCAGCTTCAATGCTCGAGTCGCAGGCAAAATTATCAATTTCGGAAACCATTTTCCCGACATGGTGCTTTCCGTTACAGTCGTTGGTGGCGTTTAAACTTGATTCGCCATCGTTCGAGAACACAATCCTTCCGGAAGTACGGTTTGCGAGCGCGACCAATAGACTGCTATCGGCTGCCAATCAGGCAGAGGAGAAGGTTTGCACAGATTTCGAGATCATCACTTGTCGCAATATACGATGGCGTATCGAGTGTCCATCTCGCCACAAGTCGAACAATCGCTTACGACGACCAGCAGCCCTCAGTCAACAATCAAGATCTATGGCGCAAAATCTCTCCACAACCGGGGTTTTCAGCCCAATATTGCTTTTCTAGTCATGTATTGCGTTGAAGGCGCAAAGAAAATCTCGATTTGTTCTCAATTGTTGGATTTGGATGTGTCCAGCCGACCCCCACCGGCGAAGCTGTTGAGCTGAGGTTCCACCACCCACATGGCATCTGCGAACCTCGCTTAAACTTCCCGCCTGTCTCTGTGCAGTTGATGCAAACGCGGTGCGTCTAAAGTTCTTGAACGTAGAGCCGGGGATGGGACTATTCTTTGACCACAGCCAATCTCAAAATCTTGTTCGAACGTCACAGGTTGCGCATCGCTTCAATTGTTCTTCGGACGCTCAAGATGAAGTTGAAAGCTTAATTGATTACGATTCGTATCAAGGCTGAGAAATATCCCCGAAGGGACGGTTCCGTCCAGTTGGCTCGCGAGGCCCCTGCATTAGCGGGTTTCGATCTCTCCATACAAGAAAGCATGTGGAGTATCCCTGTTCACGCGGAGTACTCTCTACAGGGGGTAATAAATGTTAATGCTCAGACCCTCCGCCATTCTCTTCCCACCCCTAGGCACACTACTTATAGCATGCTGCTTTTAAATCACTCTATAGCAAAATGAGGCTATTCAAAGTCTTGATTTTTATTTAATACTTTATGTAGGCTCTATGAGCAGCTATTACAGTTGCATAGCGCTTTGGCATAGTGTGAATAATATCTCTAATTTTTGCATTTGTAATGGATTCCTATGCTTTTATTATTGCAGCTTTAAGCCTCTTATAGTTTTTGTGCATCTGGGGGTCCAAAGCTTCCAAAATGTTTTTTATTTTGTTCTATATAGTCTTAATAAGTGACAAGTCTAGTGAGAATAGAGACCAGAAGATAAAGTATATTTTATAAGCTGCAAATGCCCGCAGGATAAAAGCTGTAGTATGTCTTGGTTCTCCGTCTTACTAGAACTCTAGTCTTAAGTATAAATCAAACTCCTTATTAATCGACCATTTTCTAAAGTCGGCCACTTTATAAAATTAAATATTATTCAATCAAAAATTTATATAATTACAAAAGCTTTTTTATTTTAACTTCTCTATATATAAAAATATATTTTGGTTTAAAACTAAAAATATTTTATAAATAATTTATTTAATAATTTTTAATTATATTTTTTAAATAATTTTTATATATTTATAAATTATATTAAAAGAAATTAATAAAATAATTTGAAAAAATTACAAAGAATACTTTTAAACAATATATACTTAAAAATTAAAAAATTAAAAAATTCTATTAGTAATTATTTTTTTAAATTAAAGATTAAAAGTTTTTTATTATAAATTTATATGAGAATTTTTTTAATTTCATTTTAAAAAAGAAATTATTAATAAAAAAAACTTAAAATTTTTATTTTTAACGTTGCATTAATATTAAGAATTATTAAAGAGAAAAATTAGATTTTTTTATTAATATTTGCAAAAGTTATTTATAAAATAAAAAAATTCAAAATTTGTATATAATTTATATATAAATCGAAAATCACGAATTTTAAAGTTTAATAATTTATTATTTAAAATTTAGAATTTAAAAAAAAAATTAGTAATTTATTTAGTTTTTATTTAAATAATACATATTTTTAATTTTGTATTTTTTTATTAATAATTAATAGAAATATAAAAATCAAAAATCGTTATTTTTAGTGTAAAAAGTGGCCGACTTTAAAGAGTAGTCGATTAATAAAGAGTTTGACTTATTTGAAAATAGTATGCAATGAGAAGAACTACTCTTTGAGAGTAGAATTCCTTAGTAATTGTTTTCTACTCTTTTTCTCAAAACATGCTAATATTTTTACTATATTTTCCACTTATATTACTTTAGAACATTTATTCAATTTTTTTTAATTACTTGTAAACTATACAATTAAAGTGAAAAAGCTTTACATCTCCAATTAATCTTATTATCCACTACTTTTTGTGATATTTAGACTGCATTTAGTTCTCATTACTCTATAAGATTGTATTCCACATATCTAATGTCTAATGCTTATATTCTTATGTTTACTCTAATCTCTTACACTAATTCTTTTTAGACAGTAGAGACTTCTTTTTTCTAATAGCTTTGCAATAGTCTTTTTTCTTGAGAGTATTTTTAATAGCTGTATGACCACACTATTCTTCTTAACTAAGCTACTTAGAAATCTCTGCCCATGGGATCTCGCGAGTAAAAGAGTTGAAAGTGATTTAGCGGACTAACTGCTTGCGTTTGGAGGTATTAAGCTTAGAATGCTTCCTATAGTAGCCCTTTTTTTGAGAAGTAAGTCGGGTTTTTAGGGCATATTGGACTTGGCGGTGTGTAATATAAAAGTACTAGAGAAGGATATTAGCAATGGATTAGCCTGTAGTGTAATAGAGGGTCTGTAGTTTGAGCTTGTCGTCTTTAGAAAGCTTATGAGTTAGGATTTTTGGCATAGGCACATGTAATGGTTTTATAATGCTGATTTTGAGGGTTTGCACATAGTAAAAGCAGCATATGAAGCACTTAAATGATTGGTAGGTGGCCTTTGCACTTGATAGGTGATAAGTGGGGAGAGGGGTGGCAACATTACCTTAGATTTAACATTTAAAACGGCCTGTGGGTAGTATACATCCGTCATTCATCTTTTGGTTGATTGGAGTTGACTTCTGGAAGGAGCCGATGATCCGACTCAGGGTGTTCCTGCTGTACATCACGGAAGCCCGTGCGAGCGTCGGAAGGCTGGGCCCGGGGCTTTGCCAACATCAGTGTATAGAAATGTACTCGGGCCCCCCAGAAACGTTTTCTAACTTTTTGTATCCGCTTGTAATGGCTGGTGGATTTAACTGTATGGATTTGTATGAGCCGGTAAAAGTAATCGTGGGACTTTGGCCGGAATGTCCTCTCTAAGTCTAGAGCAGTTTCGTAAATCCTCAATTGTTTCAAGGATCAAGCTTCCTAAGTGGTTTAGAAGAGGTTTATGCCAAGCCTGACGAGGTTGATGGGGTTAAATGGGCTTCATAATCTTAGCAATTCATATATTCGCATTATTCGGCGACAACAGCTAAACAGATGACCAGACAGATAGTCTCCCGAATCCGTCGCGAGTCCCTCAAATACTCGCCGGAACCATAATACCTATCCTCATAGCCTCAGTCTTCGTTGTCGCTAGGTTATACACAAGATTCATCATTACAAGAAACTGGGGAAACGATGATACCCTCATCACAATCGCATGGGTGAGCCAACTTCAACCACTCCGACCATCGCCATAACTAACTCAACTCCTTCAAGATCACCTCCCTAGGCCTCGCAGTAGCCAACGTCCTCTTCGTCCCCTTCGGCGGCGCCGGCCACCACCAAATCTTTCAAAAAGAATCCCAAATTGTCCCCGCCTTCAAACTCGCCTTCATCAGTCGCTTCATCTACCAAGTCGTACTCTGCCTCACTAAACTCGGAATATGCGTCTTCTACTTGCGGATATTTCAAGACAAATTATCGAAGCAATTCGTCTACGCCATGATGGCATTTACCGCCGTCTCAACACTGATTATTGAGTTTGTATTTGTGTTTCAATGCAGTCCTGTCAGTGATGCATGGGCGATTGTAAACTCGAATTGTAGGCCGACAAATCCAAGTGTGATTGCGAATGCGGTTTGTAATATTGTGGCGGATGTAGCGATCATGGCGTTTGCGATACCGAGGGTGTTACCGTTGCAGATGACAGCCCGTCAGAAAGCTACTCTCCTCGTTCTGGTTTCGCTCGGTGTTTTGGTCATTGCAGCGTCGATCGTACGCTGTTATCTTGTTACGAGTATCAATAGTGATTTCACTTGTAAGTCTTTTCTCCTTCCTCTCCACTTCTTGTCTTGTATTCTCGAACGACGAAGAAGCTAACGCGGCATGGTATAGGGAATGGCTACAATATAACAACCCGGTCAGCCATAGAAGTAGCCACGGGTCTCTTCTGTGCGTCTGCGCCCTGCATACGGCCTCTCCTCCGCCAAATCGCACCCGGATTCATGTCTTCCCTCTCTCAAACTTTCTCCGGGCCCTCGAAACCACGAACGCACACCGGTCCTGGCTATGGATCAGGAAGTAAATACGGAATTGGGAGTAGAGTAGGAGTAGGAACGAAGAGAGGAGAAGCATTTGAGTTGCACAGCAAAGGTCAGGAGGGAGAGAGAACATTTTGGGTTGGTGATGAGGAAGATGGGAATCGGAGGGAGGGGGACGCGAGTAGTGGGGATGAGGGGAGTGAGATTGCTGTTTTGCCGATGGCTGATGGAGGAGGTGCTGGTGGGAAGGGGGATATTGTGAAGACAGTTAGTGTGAGCGTTACTTCTGATGCTTCTGCGAGCAATCCGCAAGGAGCTGTGCATGGTTGGCAGACTGTTTGATGTTTCTTATAGTTTCTTTTAGTGTTTTAGATTTAGGTACAGTACATGGACGCAAAGAGCCATTGTATGAACAGTGTCAGATTTTGAGCAAGTAATTAGATTTTAGTATATTTGATATCATATTCTGTTCAATTCCAAACAACACTTTTTACATCCCTCAGCGCCCAGTTACCTCTATTTAATAATATCATCATCAGCCGTTCGTGATAGCCCACGCTGAATATCATACCCCGAATCGAGAAACTGTAAAAAGGCGCTGACGTTTCTAATATTCTCCTTGACAAAAGAACCATTTTTAATTATTATCCGGCAATTTAAAATACTTTCGTACCCCAAGAACTCCCGTATTAAATCGCAAGAGTTATTATAAAATAACGCGAGAAAAGTAAATAAATATTATGTCACGCCTAAATGGTGATGCTGCAGTGGTGGTAGAGAGCTTGATTCAACTAAGGAGTGCTACCACGGACTATATAGTCCGTGACACGTGACTAGACCCTGGTGCCCAAGGCACCAGTGTGTAGAGAAGAGCTTCTCGTAACATATTATTTATATTTTATATAAATTAAATATAATTAGAATAAATATAAATTTTAAATATAAATTTTTCAAAATTTTTTTAATTTATTTATATATAATTAAACTTTTTATTTATATTATATATATTTATTTATTTTTAATTAAAATTAAAATTAAAAAATATTAAAATATGAAATTTTAAAATTTTAATATTTAATATAAATTTTTTTTCAAAAATTATATAATTATAAAAATATTATTTTTATATTTTTATAATTATATATTAAATAAAATTTTAATAAATTATAAAATTAATTTTAAATTTTTTCAAATCTCGTTTTTAAATACGATTTTAATAAAAATCTTCATTATGATTTTTAAAATCCTGTTCAGTTTCCCAGTTCCTTTGAATATTCCATTCGGCCAATTTATGGCGAAAGTCGAATCCCTCCAACAAACCGCTATCAATCCATGGTTGCGCATCCGAAAGCTTCCACGGCTCGCTGTAGAACAATGCATCCTGGACTTGTGGGTACAGCACCATTTCGCTAAACCTCCCTACGTGGTTTCTGCGCCATGTCATGGCGAGTAGATCCATCCAGTGATGCCTGGAGAATAGAATGTAAGGCTTGCGAACGCCAAAGCTACTGGCAATGATGTCGTCACGACGAATTTGGACTTCGGCGATGTGCCTAGACTCGTGGTCGATGTTTGTCTTTCGAATTGAGCCATCTTCCGGGATCCAAACCTAAAACAGAAGATGAGTATGGAAGTATAGCCCATGTTAGGATAGGATATGACGTACCTTATCCATTTGCCTAAATACCTCAAAGTCTCGTACGAAGACTTTACAGATATAGTGGTTATCGGGCTCGTGCTCCCGTCGCCACTTAGCAAATTGAGCGGCACTAAATCATTACCATAAGCTAACTAATAGCCACAATCCAGAAACACGATGGCTTACACAGCTGGGTCATCTGCCACGTATAATCCCCAACCCCAGCGCGATGGGCGATCGCTCTTAGGACGTCGCTTGCCTTGCCTATAGAGCTCACCCGTGGCCCAATCTGTACCAACCCATCCAATTTGCTTCATATTTGGATGGGGATTGAGACCGGCACTAGGCAAGGGGCATCTTATGTATTGGTTGCGGCGCCAGGTATCTAATCCGGCAGAATAATCTGCTCCGGTCACGCCCCGGTTTCCATCAGATACCTTATGGAATGTAACACCTATTAATTATATGAGTGGCTGTCTATGTAGCCGGGGCATTGGCGTACCTTGCCACATCTCCACGTCGTTGCTGTGGGCTTGGTCATCGAAGAGGAGCTAGGTCTCAATTTAGTATGCCTCTAAATTTGGATGCGGAGGTGTTACCATTTCGTGATATCCGGCGCCGCTATACGTACTTATTTGCTGAAAATGGAATTGTTTCGAAGCTGTTAAGAGGTTAAATATAATTCTTTATTGGAGTAAGATTGTTTACTGTCATATATTTCATTGTATGAGAGGAGATCAGTAAATGGCTTATCGTTCGATCCCCACGGGATCTGCACACGGATTAGCCACATGGCACGGTTGCACCTATGATTTTAAGTCAGGTTCGAAGTACCAGCTCTATTCACAAAGTATACCTACAGGTCCCGGTTCGAGTTCCGTGAAGCGATAGCGATTTTCACACCGTGGGAGATAAGATCATCGAGGATCCACCATATGTCACCTGATACCCTGACTCGTTGCGACGGATTCCTAAGTTGTATTTATAAGCCGGCAAGAGTTAGAAATAGTGCATGCACCAACCACATGTCTCTAATCTCGTTACCATCAATTCCTAGATTATCTTCAAGTGCTGTTCCAACCCATCCCCGACGGCCAATTTCGTTTGGGTCGAGCCAGTTGCTCCAGATAGTGCCGCTGGAAACGATATAAGCTATCATGGCTTTGAGTCGGGGGCGGAGGAGAGGTAGATACTGACTCCAGGTCAAACGCAACAACTTTTGGATAGGCCATACGGACGTATGAGTTGTTCTCCTTTCTCAAAGGATCTGGTCTGAACTGTTGTCCAGGGTCTTAGGAGAGTACAACGAAGCGGTCGGGCACCGCAAGATGCTCGGGGTGATGAAGGCCATATGAACGAGTGGCATGAGGCTCTGCGCATAGGGTTGCTAATTGGAAAAGAAGGTGGGAGGCCTCATATTTCGCATTCGCATTTTTCGCTTCATTCTTCCGTCTGAGCTCGTCGTTGCGGCTTCTGGCTGTAGGACGCAAGAGCTCTGTGGAATACCAGGTGTATAGGGCGCTAAGTTGGCGGAGTAGCATACTGCTGTGGAACCGGGGCCTTATCCGCTGTAGTTTTCGGCTTCTTGAGAGGTCTCGCAGGATGACAGAATTTGAAAGCCTCGTTGCCTAATTGCTACCTGCCGCCCAGCTGATATTGAGCAAGAAAATTTTTCAATCACATGCAGGCGCCAACAAAGGTACGTCTTTCATCATCGGGCTGTCCAGGGCGTGCGGCTGCCAACAAAAGTGTGCCCTGGCTCGTGTTTCGTGCTCATTGGTTGTTCAGACCGCTTACTGTACCACAGGTATTATCTTGCAGGCAACTCTGAAGATAACTTCTAAAGAATACCCTCCCTCAGCCCAACCGAAGCAATCGCGATCGACGGAACACATCCTACACCAAGCCTGACATATCTTCTTTCCAAATCTTTATTCCGCCCCAGCTCAACGAATTATGGCTGCAGAAATCGAATATACCAAACGAAACACCGAGTGTCTCCTCGACATCGCTACCGATGTTATTCAAATGCTCACCCGGGCTGGTGAGACGATTGGAGTAGCAGAGTCTTTGACTGGCGGCGGTCTAATGGCAGCGCTCACCTCTGTGCCAGGGGCGAGCGCCGTTTTTCGCGGCGGAGTCGTCTCATATGCGACGCCTCTCAAGCAACTGCTCTTGAACGTAGACGCAGACTTGATTGCCAGGGAGGGAGTGATCCACGGCGAGGTTGCAGCACAGATGGCCGAAGGCGCCCGCAGGGTGTCGACTTTTGATGATAGCCCCACCACGTGGGGTATCGGGACGTCGGGCGTCGCTGGCCCAACACCTCAGGATGGAAAACCCGTCGGAATGGTTTTCATTGGGATCGCCTCTCCCGATGGGAATCGCGGTCTGGGCCCTTTCCACTTCCCTGGGACGCGAGAGCGGGTTCGGGAGGCAACCGTCATTGAGGCCCTGTGGCAGCTACGCCAAACGCTAGCAGCCCACGAAAGCTTAAGGGTCTAAGGCGGGGAACACTAGGCAACCGGATGCGGCCCAAAACAGACGGCTACGGCACCACTACATATCATCACAACATCTCAACTATTTCCTAGTTGAGTTGAGTGATTCATAGCATAGCCTAAGCTCGAGCCTGGTGCCTGATTATTTCTGGTTTTCATTTCAAACACTGTTGTGCGTTGATTTGGCATAGAGTCCTAATCTCTATTTACTCTTGTGAAATAATAGCCTTTCACCGGTCCGTTCGCACTGTCGCGTTAATAGGATGTTGAATTTTGACCCCTACCACTTGCCCGACGACGCCCAGGGCGAATCTCGAAGGACCTCTACGGAGGTAAGCCAACCCAGTGGAGAAGGGGAACGTGGCGATTTCTCGTGCAAGAGTTCGGTGAAGCAATCAGGCTAAAGTTGGTAGCTTAAGTCTCAGGGGCAGTATTCCACACTGCCAGTGCATTGTCCGAGAGTTGCCCTTTATATGCTCACGCTGGCCCATCTGTAGAAATTGATACCATCCAAGTCGCTCCTTTCAGCCCACCAGACCTAGGCTATCTTTGCTCCTCCGCTGATTGTACTCCGTAAAAGTAATCTTGATAAGCTTGATAGAATATATTATTTATTATACGCATCGACTTGAAAAACACTTGTATTTTTAATAGTTTATTCGAAGATCGTTATTTTTAATTTCGAGTTAATATTTAATTTTTTATTATAATTTATATAATTTAAAGTTTTTTATTCAATTAAAAATAATAATTAATATAATTATTAATATAATTATTAATATAAAATAATAAAAAAATATATAATAAAAAAAATTTAAATTAAAAATCGAAATTAAAAATTATATATAAATATTATATAATTTTATTTATTTATTAATTAAATATTAATATTATTTTAAAAATTAAATTATATAAAAAATTACGCGTTATAAATAAAACTTTCAATAAAACGAATTAAAAATACGATTTTTATAATTATTTTAAATTATTTCGAAATTTGTATAAAATTATTAAACGATAAAAAATAATAAAAATTAAACGAAATAATTTAAAATAAAAAATTTCGATTTATTATTAATTTTATTAAATTTATTTTAATATAAATAATAAAATTGTTTTATTATAAAGTTTTTTATTAATAATAAATTAATTTCAAATATATAATTATAATTATATGTAATAATTAAAATTTCTAATAAAAAATTATATATATTAAATAAAATTGTTTTTTCTTAATAAATATCGAAATAAATATTACGAAATATTTATATAATATTTAAATACGATTTAAAATTACATTTAATTAATATTATTTTATTTTTATTTTCAATATATAATTTTTAATTTCGAGTTTTTATTCGAGATTAAAAATAATCAATTATTAATAAATAATATATATTAAAAATTAAAAATTTTATTGTACGTTTTATTATCGAATTCGAATAATAATATTTTTATAATATTAATATTAATTGATATTTAATTTTATAATTGAATATAAATTAATTAAATATTATTAAAAAAAATTAAATACAATAAATTAAAAATATCAATAAATCGATTATAAAAAATATTAAAAAATTTCAAAAAAACGTTTTTAAATATTATTGAATTACAAGAGAATTTTATTGTTTTTTTCATAAAAACGAAATTTTAACGTTTTTTCGATTTTCAAAAATTCGAAAAAATCAATTATAAAAAAATTCGTACTTTTAAATAATTAATTTAAATTTACGTTTATTACGTAAAATAATATTATTTCATAAAAAATTCGATTAAATAATTAATTGAATTATTATATTTATTATTTAATTTTAAATATTATATCGAATTAATATTTATTTTTATTTTTATTTTCAATTATATATTTTTTTTTTTACAATTTCGAATTTAATCGATTTTAATATATTAATTATATTATTTTACGATCAATTGAAAATTTTTACAAATTACAATATTTATTTTTATATTTTTATTTCGATTGAATTTATTTACTTTTTACAATTTCAAATTAATTGATCGATAATATAATAATATTATTTTACGATTATTTTAATCGATTATTAAAACAATTTGTAAATATTTTTATTTGTTTGAAATTATTTGTAAAATTTTATTAAATATTCAAATTATTTATTTATTTTATTATTTATTTGTCGATTTAATCAAATAATTATTTAAACGATTAATTAAATAATTCGAATTATAATTTTTATTATTTTTAATAATAATTATTTTAATAATTATTTTTTAATTTTAATTTATTTAATTATATAAATAAATAAATACTTTTTTTTAAAAAAAAAAAAAAATAAAATAAAATTATTAATATTAATTAGTAATTAATATCGTTCGATTATAAAATAATAAAATTATTTACAAAAAAATATTTAATAAATTGTATTCGTATAAAAAGTTTTTAAATTGTATTAAAAAAAACGATTTTTTTTAAACTTTTAAAAAAATAAAATATTGAAAATTCAAAGCGTTTTTACGATTAATTTTATTTTATTTAATTTTACGTTTTATTACGTATCGATAATAAATATTTAATTATAATTTGTTTATTACTATTAAAATAATTTTTCGAGTATTTTACGAAATTTGAAAAACTTTTTTAAGATTTTTTGAATACGATACGAAATTTAATAATTATTTTACGAAAATCGTATTACAATATTTATTAAATTTAATTTATTACAATAAAATATTTTTCGCGAGTAAAACAAATT
This sequence comes from Acephala macrosclerotiorum, assembly GCA_014904845.1. NCBI lineage: Eukaryota > Fungi > Ascomycota > Leotiomycetes > Helotiales > Mollisiaceae > Acephala > Acephala macrosclerotiorum. The sequence goes on from MU119333.1 coordinate 127,871, forward strand.
TTAATCAAAATATAATTTTTATTACAAAAAAAATCGAAATCAAAAAACGAAAAAATAATTATTTTTCGATTTTATATAATATACGAAAAATTAAATTGAAAAAATTAAAAAAAAAAAAAAAAAAAAAAAAAA